>JWZT01001836.1:395097-405350 GCA_000827895.1 Thelohanellus kitauei | reverse complement strand
TATATATATATATATTCATATAGGTTACATGATCCTTTTGAAGATTATGTTTGCTGCACTAGTAGAAATAAACGAACTAAATATCCTGTATAATATTAAACTAGGAACGCATGCTTAATAAAACGCTATAATTAAGGATATTTAAAAACGAAATGAATGTCTATGGATATTTTATTTGGTATCTTAAATGGATGGTAAGAAATATTTGCAATTACAAATAAAAATATGGTTCAAATAAATTTTTACAGAAATATTTATTTATTTGTATTAGCTTCGGTCAAATAATTAAAAATATCTTTATCAACCACGTTTTGATTTTTTTCATCAACTAAACAGGCCGTATTAAATTCTAATGAACTAAGACGATATGCTGGTAAGTTTTAAAAAAACCGAAAGGTTCAGAAATAACGAATTATGTGATTTAATAATCGATTGTGTGAATTTGATTACAAATAGAAGGGATCTCTGTAAATCCCAAACGAAATAATTTTTATTGATATATGGCATATAAAGAAGAATAACCATTTTAAAATATTTTATATTTTTGATTCGTTGTGATAGTGTTAATGCACGTAAAGAGTTTTTATATAAAACGGACATGCGTCTTAGCAAAAATATTTTGTGGATTTTATGATTAAGAGCGTGTAATTTATGTAAGATTATACCTATCATTAAATACATTTTTGATCCCAGATAAATATATAGCTTTAGTGATTATACTATGCTTAAAATATTATTTTAATTGATAAATACTTATCAAAATTTTGTGATATAATTGGAAATTTCGTGCAATATCACGGTACAACAAATTCCATGAAAAGGTAATATAGTCTGTTTTTTTTTCAACTTAAATCAAAGTAATTGTAAAATAACTTCAAAATCAGTAGGATTAGGCATAACAAAACCACATTAACAGTTTTATTGCATATGGTCGTATGACGATTAATATGTTAACATTTTAAAAGTGTGTACATATGATATTTTATTTAAAATGATAATCCTATTTCAAATTTGCCGCTAAACGTAAGCTGGTTTTATATATGCAAGTATATAAAGTTTCTATCAATCAAAACGCAATAGCGCGATCATTTTAGTCATAAAAAGATTGTTATAAACGACATTTCTGAAAATTTATCGACTTGAGTGTTTACAAATTCAATTTCGGATATCGAGCTTGAACAATATTAAAATTTATATGTACACATCAGCTTTGCATCTTCACATTTTTGATTGCCAATTCCATTATTTCACATAAACAAATGAGATATCGAAAACGTAACAGTCGTTCTAAAAAAAATTATGACATACATCTCTCTCATATTGTAATTTTTACCAATAATTTATGTAGAAAAACACGACTTATCATGTCTGTTTAAAAACAATAAAGGGGTTTATTTTACTATCGAGCATGGCTAGCATTTAACATGACATAACTCAAAATAACGTACGTGCTTGACAGCTAAAAATTAGTCTACCCATAATAATAATTTTCGTAGTTTTATTTAATGAACAAAAGTGTAAATCAGGTCTATGTTCCCGTAATGGAAAAATGCACAAATTTTTTTATAAAATAATTCAGATCGGTTATGAATAAGCAACTATTTTTACCTTGAAATAGATGTTCGAATGAAATGTTTCCTATCACGCCCGGAAAAATTCATTTTCCCAGAAATATCATATAGCAATATAAACTTTGTGATGACTGCTTTTTAGTATGGCATTTTAATCATTAAAATTGCCAACCCTGCAATTGAAATATTTATTTTTATGTTAAACAATTGAAACGTAAACTATTATATATTTCTATAATTTCTGCATTTATGAATTATGTGGATGGGGACATTATTTACTCATTTATCCATGAAATAATAATATTAAGCAAATAATAATGGGTAGACTCATTTCTAGGTGTCAATCACGTATTTTGTTTCAGGTGCTCTATGTTGAATGCTATAGACGCTCGATAGTATGTTTGTCTTGCTTGATAATGAATGAGTCATTCTCGATAGTAAATGAAAATTACATATATCAAAAATCTACTGTAAGATGATAACAATATGGAAAAACCAAACAGATTATGTTTTTGAAATTCATGCAGAATTGTTAAAAAATAGATGGTAAAAGTGTTCTTATTTTTATCGAAATGGAAAAGAATTATCGAGAGAAATACGAGTCCATCCAAGAGAATTGAAATCGTGCCAAAAAAACTCTGTGTTAATTTAAGTAATACAATTTGAATGAGCGAGCTATTTATAGTCTCGCCAATTTATGGATTAAAATGAGCAATTTTTCATTAAACTGGCTTCTCAGAAGTCTACAAATTAAAAGATAAATCTTTCAAACCTTTAAATAAAAAACTTGATATTTATTTAAACTACTTTTTGATGCGTTTTTATTTGAATTTATGAAACTACAATGAATAATGAAAGTCATCCTCATTTTTGTTTCACACAAACTCGTACGACGTAGACGAATCCTAAGATAGCCTTTAAAAACATCTATATCGTATTTTATCAATATGCATTTCTAAAGTAGTTCATTCTACGATACAGAATTAGGCCATTGACATAGATCTGTTTAGAGTTGTTGTTCGACTTAGTTTAATGCCACTTTAGTTTTAAGAATAAATGGGATAGGCAATATACGTATCCATACGCCTAAGAAGGCATGCGCCGTCATTTAACTAACAGATATCAAAATTGAATAAACGCATGAGTCGTATAAATTAAATACTATAGGGGAATATGTCTCATTGGTAAAGTTTAATGGCAAAGAATGCAGGCCCTTAAATCAACAGTTAAGGCGAAGCAAAGATACACAAATTTTATTTTAGACAAAACGTTTTCATGTCATGATGTTAAAGACATGCGCTCAATCGTAAATATGGGATTCACAAACAACAGTTTTTGAATTTTAAAAATGTGTAATTAGAGATTGTTGGATCCTTATTATTTTTAATTGAAAAAAAAATATGTAGGTGTAGATAAACACAATGTTTTAAAAGCCGTCAAAATATTTTAACTTTAACGGCTTCAAAACAAGTAAAAATTTATCTAACATTGAGATGTCAGTACGCGTGCTCTTTTATCACTCCAAAATTAATGAAAACGTCTATCAAATATATTAATTTAAGTACTCATCAGATGTATCATTTAATTTTAGTTCATCCATGATAGCAACTGGTAATCTCCTAATATAGCTTGTATCATTAGGCGATCTGCCCAAAGATTCCAGCGATAGTTGATACAGAGATGGAAGCCTAAGTGTGAAACTTTCCAGCCTATTATGACATGTGGTAGCGTGAGAACGTCCTTAGCGCTATAAATGTAGGAATCATTTATTATACAGATGTCATGAAAATAGATTCCTGTTTTATGAGACTAGATAAAGAAAATTGGCATACATAGTCTAGTTTACACCATTCAAAAGTTTCTAAATCCCATCTCCAAATATCAGAGAAACATGAATCAGCATCTGGATCACTTCCACCACTCATATACGCATAGTTGCCGGAGAAGGCATATGATTCGTAAAAACGATACGTTGGATATTGATTATTTTTCGATTTAATTGGTCTTCTAGTCCAGACATTAGTCGATAAATCAAAAATTCGTATTTTTCTAAACTTGGCTCGTTCAGATAAATCATGTTCAATAATAAATAATCTGTTTTTACACAATGATACTTGTTTTTAAAGACAGTCCCGTATATATTATAGTTTAGAGAAATACTTTCTCCGGTTCGTTCAACCAAAAACCACGTGTATGTTATCTGAAAGAATCTGAATATCATAACTACCGAGTTTGTTGTTTCTTCAAGAATTCCCATTACGTACAGGGTATTATTGTGATAAAAATGCAAAATTACATCTATTGGAGGTGGCGCATTATCTTCACGATCTTCAGTATGTAAGTATACTGTTTTCCACTTCGTCTTTATAACATCGAATGAAACGATGAAATTAATGTGTTGAAGATCATCTGCAGTGCATCATCTGCCGCAAATATATACATTGTTGTCCCCTGTGCAAATCTTTGGAGAACAACAGCTCTTAAAAAATTCCATTGGAGGTTGATGTCTTGTCCAAATATCACTTATTGTATTGTACATCCATAATTGATTGCAGCATGCAGCTGCAGTGCCGTCGGAATTTCCACAGATAATAAGAAATTCACCGATAGATGTAATAACGTAGCATTCCAAACTTCCAGGCAAACATGGTTGAGTTGACATGCTAATTGTGCGAATATTATAAGAATGTTTTATAATCCTAAATTTCTATAAACTGCGTTGCTAGTCGTGGCTAATATATAAAGGAATACTTTCGGAGCAGTACAGCGTTTGTTCTTGTCAGATTTTTAAAGGTAACAAATATTTCTTTTTGTTAATGCTGCTAACAGATTAATTATTAGTATAGGCGTTGGCGCAACACATATTGGGTTCATTCACACGTAGAAGATCAACATATTTTTATAAAATTAAAACAAAGCGCAAGTATGCTATTATAAACGGTTTTAATATTTCTGAATTCTGCACAGATAAGAGACCGTGCGTGAGGTGTGAACAAACTATTAATTAATGTCAACATCAATTTCCCTTTTAAAGACTTGTATGATACTGTATAAGTTAGACATGATAATTCATTGCTATGCTCTTGAGTGTAGAACAACCAACTTTATAGCACCATAAACTAGCCTTTTTATCAATAAAAAATCGTTTATCTATTTGAACAAGTGTCTAGGTATTCAAGAAGAAAGCGCCGACTCTCAAAGCACATGCGCGATTATTACAGGATGATTTTGAATATACGGATCGTCTGGTGGATAATTTCGAACCGAAAATCACATATATTGGTCTTATCGGGTTTAGTTGAAATTCAAGGCAACAAGTTGCCAAATTTTTTTTTAATTCGTCGTGGTTTAAGAGGATTGTAAAGAAAATCATGAGCCATTAATTTTTCGCGCATGGCTGTTAGAATCAATTCAGTCAATGATTCTTTAAAAACATTTCAATTTGTTGTGAGGTAAGAACATTTTTAGTAAAAATCATGTCAGAAGTCATAAAATATCCACACATGCACATTGCGACGCCTGCTCTTCGAATACCAGCGTCCGTATATGGGATATATATATGCACAAAAGTTAGGCGCTCAGACTTTAATAAATGCGCACTCTCGTAAATGCTTTGATATATCGTCATCAATGGCGATCAATGACATTGAATCTATTAGACATTGATTGTTTGGAGTGAAATTAAGCAAAGTCTTCGTAATTTCTTGGTGTAATAATTAAGTAGTGCTGATAGTGATAGAATGAACCCGATTACAATTTTTCTCATAACCACATCAAGATAATCCGTTTAATTACATATTATGAACGGCAAAATGGGTTTAGGCAGATGTAATATAAAAATAAATTTTGTAATACATTAATAACATGAGATGTATTTAATATTATGTGTTAGAACGATTCGACACGCTTTTGTACGATCCCATTAATTGTTAATGACGATGTAACAATTTAACTTTTACGTTACAGAAATCGCCTACTGGCGCGTGTTCTCTTTCACTATGATTTCTGTTAATAGTGAAGCCGACGGAATTTGGATATCTCTGGGTGATTACGGAGGCCTTTAAAACATTATTGACGTCATCGTGGAATCATAATCATCAGAATCGGATTTTTTAATCATGCAAAATATCCAATTCGTTGGTTTCCTTTAAATTTCGTTTCGCTGATTTCTTGCGTATTTTTACATATAAAAACACCTCAAATTGCTTGTATTATTTTAAATAACCCGTTTTTCAAATAAAAAATTGTTTTAAAATTTTTCATTACCGCGATCTTGGATTCGCGGATTGCTCAAAAACTGAAATTATAACATGACGATCATTCAACAGGGCTATTACAACCGCATGTGCTATTGTTTTACAATTTTTTTCTAAAATTGTATGGTTTAGTCTGATAATGAAAACACATCGTAGGGTAAGTTCGGTTAATGTGATAATTGAAACGATTGAAGCGATATACACAACTTTCGCTTTAACAGATGAATTAAGACATTTTTATACATTTACTCATCTAAACGCGAGTTTCAAATTAATTTACAATTACTTAGGACCCTCATGTTTGATCATTCGTTGTAATAAAAATATATCTGCAGAGGATAGTTGTGGGCTCTATATAGCTGAAATGGATGGTTAGAAAAAACTTCTAAGATAGTTATATTAATGACACTGTCAACATTTCTTCGCAAGGTATGTTTGTTTTGATAACGGTCCTTGGAGGTGTACAAACATGCACAGGTTCATTATTGCACTAACTTTACGTCGACAGCGAAGGCAACTTTGTCCACTTATTGTAGGGTAATACTTGTTGCAGGAATCCTTCTGCGCGCAGTTAGAGTAGTGTAGAGCTCACATCTGCTAAACACTCACCACTTTTCCTCTGCCCAGTAGAGCTACGTTACCAAATCGGCATTGGTGCGCTAAACTGCTAATATTTTGATTCATTCGCTATCAATAATTGTCAAAACATTTTATCCATTATGGCCATGTTATTGAAAATTATTGTTATCTATAAATTTAAATCGATTACTCAGTTTAAAATACCGTAATTTGAGATTATACTTAAAGGTATTTTTGATTTCAATCCCGCCGTTTAAATATATATGACCATATAAAAACAGAATATAATAAAAATCAATATAAACCCACTACATATATAGATTTGAGGTACAAATCGATTTCTCCTTTACTTAAATTACTGATTTTATCATTTAATAAACTTTCATATGTTCAATTATTTACTCTTCTCTAATGATGATCTTGGACGTTGTATATTGATTAGAATCGGCTGTATCAAACGATCTTAAAAGATACGCCTTTCATTAAGCTGTTAATTGACCAATAATACAGTAAACCTTGTATATTTTTCTGTCTGGTTATTAATCAATCATTTATATTTTCGAGCTTTTAACGTTATCTGAATTTTTATTTAGATTCATATTTTTAATTTTTAATTTTATTCATGAGGAAATTTAAAACAAAATATTCGAAAAAAATCGACGTTTAAGACAGAATTAAACGAAAGGAATGAATTTCCGAATATCTTGAAAACTACCGATCTAAAATTATGAGAAAAACGGTGTCTAAGTTTTTAGACAGTTATATGTAGGGTATATCTATTAAATTAATATATTTCTGACAATCAGAAGAAGAGAACATTAGAGAGCATGCTCTGTATTTCCCAACAGATAAAGGGATACCATTTTATGTATTTAAGAAGATTTAAATGGAAAGTGTGTGTTAAATTAAAGTTAACCTAATCGAATAACGCATCCGATGTCGAAAAGATGAGACGACAAAGGACATGAACTGCCTAAAACATACAAATAAACGACAACATGACACAATCAACAGAAGATAATCTTTCGATGGCGGCTGTAGTTTATAGCTGGGAACTCAATTATGCCATGACGATAGATCAGTATTTTTCAGATTTTACCACTTGATATGAAATTTAATACGAATTATTATGATCGAATATCAAACACAAAATCAAAGAATTTATCAGTGGGAAATATAATTGATAACATGATAAATTTTTTGACGTTCAGCCGAAGAAATCGATTGAAAAAACTATTCGAACGAAAAAAGTAATTGAATTAGAATTTATCAAGAATTAAAAAGAATATTTGTGAATTTTTCAACCTCCAAGTCGCTCATTTGAAATATAGATGATTTGAATGGTTTAGATTTAGGTACACATAAGATATGCAAAACTTTTTTGCATGTGAAAAAGGAAATGAAATCTAAAATTTTGGGGTATTTAAAGATAAATATCATTTCATCGGCATATAAAACCTATATTTAATCCAACACCTGTAATTTTAAATTTTTTCGAAATTCTTAGACCATGACTTCTGAAAATTAGTCAGTATGAAATGTATTTCATTTCACATTTAATGGATATGCTTAAGAGATAAAACCGATATGATAGTCGACGAAGATATCCTTTAGATTCTTTGCCATTTTCAAAACAGTTTTTCATTCAGATTTGAGTTATTGAGAAAGACAGATTTGTTTACTACATGTTATAAATTATAAAGAATGGTATCTTGGAACTTCAGCCCGAATTCTTATACTCGATCCTTCCCTATAGAGGTATTTCTATGTTAAGATAAATTGAATAACAAAAATGAATGGGGAGGAAGATTTATATATAAGTTTTGATAGGATTATATGAAGAAATGAACTCAGTTAGTTGATATTCAGTCTATATAATGCCCTTTCAATTAATACGATATTCATTGATTATACAACACAATATTTTTTGATTTACATCCAAAATCTTGATTTTTTTTAAAGAAATCCTTATAATCTGTATTTCATTCCACTCCATAAGCGTATTTATCTAAGAAAATGGTTCATTAAGTATATTAGTTTATTCTTATTACAAACAATCTTGAAATCACAGGAAAGTTAAGCTTTGATCAATCATAATATTTATGTCTTTGTGGGAAATTTACGACCATATTTATAGGTATTTTACTAAAAATAATTCAAAAGAAGCATTTGATCATCCCTTTTATAACTTAACTACGTCACAGAATATCTGATATGCTTTTTCATATCTTAACGACTTAAATCATCACATGAAACGTCTACCATCTAGGTGTATAAGATTAATGTTTTAAAATAAAGTGAAATCATCATTCTCGCTTTTTAACCGCTAAAAACAAACTCTGATTCTACAATAAGAATCTACCCATAAATTATGCTATGATAACTAAGATATATTCTTGATGCAAACATTCGAATAATTTTGTCCTTCGTTTTTTTTTATGAATTCAGACAATTAACACAATTGGTAGTATATATATTAGACATAAAACGCACCACGCAGAATCATAAACTAATGTCGACTAAAAATATTTAAATGTAATTTAGATGACTGCTTTTTGGTGAAACTTAAAGGGAAACGTATTTTACATTTATGGGATAGTTCAAGCAACGATCAAAATTAGTTGCACATGTGATAAAATGTCATTATGTATTGTTTATAATAGCATTTCCTATGGAAAAATCGGACAACATAAAAATGCTACCTATCATAGATGTTCAAAATATGTTAGCGGATGTCAAGCAAGACTCACGATACAGGAGAACACCATAACCGAGAAAGGATCTTATAGATGTGAATCTCAAGTTGCGTCACATTCCAGTACTCATCCTGAGATATCAGTAGATGATTATATCAATACGTTCCTTGCTAATAAATCATCTCCACCTAATTTAGGTTCCAGTGATATTTACAGGGAACTTCTTATTTCTTTAAGAGAAAAATATGTAAATACCAAATGTAGGATATTTCGAAGAATGGTGTGAATTCGATTATCCGAAATAATCGTGAGGAAGTTTAAAGGAATCAGATCGAAGCAGTGATGTCTGATACTCTGAGTTTACAAGTCAAAGCACAACCATTTTTCAGACGTTATTGGCTTGGAGATATTGACTGTCTAACACATCAAATAATCATATTGGTCATAAATGAAACCCTTGTATTAATGTTACAACACACTTTCATCGATGGGACATTCAAGGTAACACCTCACACTTTTTACCAATGTGTGATAGTGATGATATACGACTACCGGACAGAATTATACGTCCCATGTGCATTCGCTTTAGTTACTGGGAAAAGCGAATAATATTACAGAGAGATTATTCATCTGTTGTGTATGATCATGAAGACAGAATGGATTCCAAAAATCATAACCACAGACTTTGAAAAAGCTGTTATATCTGCAGTAATACAAGAGTTCCCCTATTCGAAAATTTTAGGATGTTATATTCTTGTAAAACAGGCAAGGCATCGAAAGCGTAAACAATACCACATTTCAAATTTGAAATTCGAAGTTTTTCTTACAAAAAAATTGAATTCCTCACAATTATTCCTAATCAGCAAATTCCTGACGCTGTCGAAAATATAAAAAGTATATTGGTTCATGAAGAGGTATTAGATACCTCCTGGATGTATTTTAAAAAAATGTAAATGTGCGTTTTCCGTCTAAAGTTTGCAATACCTTCGATATTTCACAATCAGTCATTATTAACAGAAAAAATAATGCTTTAGATAGGTATAATAGACGAATGAACAAATTTTTACTAAATCTCATCCCAATTCAGTTTCATTGACAAAATTATTCGAGACGAATTTAAGTATCAAGAGGAGGGAATCACCGAAAATCGT
>JWZT01001836.1:352060-387511 GCA_000827895.1 Thelohanellus kitauei | reverse complement strand
TATTTTCAATAATTTTCATTTTGATTTAATGACTATTATAAGAAATTTTGCGATTATTATTATGACGAGTTTCGAATTTTATTTGGTTCATAAACAATAGATTTATAAAAGAATACTTCCTCAATTAAAAAATTCATTTATTAATGCAAAAAATCGATTATAAAAAGCAAAACCCTGTATTTTTAGACATCAGCAGCTTTTAGCGAATCTTAAAAGACAACCTGTGATAACTACATTCTAGAAGCTAAGTACAAACCTTCAAAGCATTTAAACTTGAACCTTTTTAGAAATTAGAAATTAATGATTATTTTTAAAAATGGAAATTAGGAAAGGAAGACGGTGTATTTTCTTTCTTGTTAATTAAAATTCAATTCAATCAGGAGTCCTTCTTCGAATAAATTTTTAAAAATTTCAAATTTAGTTCATTCTAAATTAGTGATATTCGGGATGAATCCATGGGAAATTGTGAATCAGAAAAATGCAGGCATGCGCGAAATGTGAAATTCGGAACGAGAAGTTTTGTATTAGTTATTAAAAAAGGTATCAAGATGTTTTTGGTAGTAATTAATAAATTTATGGCATGATTTTAGCCTAAATTTTATGGTATATTAAGTTCAAAACAGTATCTCAGTACAGGAAAAAAGATAGAGCCGAATCGATTATCGAGTGCGACCTGATCAAACGATATGACGTAATAATAGCTTCTCAGCATCGATCTAAAATTTTCCAGGGAAAGCTCATATTATAAACTTTTTGTTTTAGTATTCATGTAACTCTTGTAAATCTGTTAAAAGAAGAAATATATTCTTGCTAATGAATTGATGTCAGAGACTTACTGGTTGATGAATTTATATAGGGAGTAATTTTTAAAATAAATTGAAATATTTTAGCCTAGTAACAATGTAAAAAGAAATGATTTTATTTCTCAGATTGATTTTTATGAGCCCAGAAATAAAAAATATCTAGAAATGTTTAGCTTTTCCACTGGGCTGAATTTCTCAAAATGTTTCCCATTATGTAATGCGGAGATTTGATTCAAAAATCGAAGTTGATACGTTAAATTAAACCAATGTATTTTATAATTACAATATGGTAAATATTATCATATATCAACCATTTTTCATCATGATAAAATCCTTAATAGGTAGTCTTGAATTCGTATAAGAATTTATTTCAATTTTCAGGTGAGCAAATCGCTTCAAAAAATTTTCATAAGTGTGAGATTTATTTAAAAATTGAGTGTTCTAATTTACCAATTATAACATACTTATATGTCTAGTTTCTATATTATTCATAAATTAAACCGTCAACTACTTAAAATATTTCTAACCATGATGCATTAAATGAATGTCATACGCGGTGTTTGGTAACTTTTATAAGTAAATGCATCAAAATTTTAGCGGAAAATCTAGGGTGATTTCTATACAATTACTTACAATATCTCTTATATGATTACTCATGTCATATAATAGGTCTACAGTTTGGAAAGCTATTGTGTCATATGACACAAGGATTTTATAAAGTTTTCCATGTAATCCGTATTATCGTTGTTTCAGTGTCGAGTACTATACAATGGCTCAATGATCGTAAACGTGTAACAGTACTATTGATTTCGTGTCATAGAAAAATGACAGATTTCATAAGTTTAAACTTCTATTTTTTCGGATTTATTCATATGCAATGTGTGGATAGTTGTTTGTATATTTTGGTAAACTTTGAGGTTCTTCATTTATTTATTTCATTTTTACAAATGTAAAAACCACAAAGTAAATATTCTAAGGATGAAATAGGCCAAAGAAAAATTATATCAAATCATAAAAATCATTCAGAACAGTTCGTTCATCAATACACGAATGAAGACGACATCTATTGTCAAAGATTTTTTGAAATATTGTGTTAATATATTTAATTTTCAAAATTAGTTTTTTTATTGAAATTAAAGCAGTTTTATATGGAAAGAATAGTTGACAGAGCTTTACAGATGGTTAATTGTGCTAATTTATTCTGCATAACAAATCTGTTAAAACGGTTTAAAAAACATAACAATTATTTTAAAAACGATACAAAAAATGATCATATTTGTTAATCATCAATAATTTCAAAACAATCACTTTTCGCAAACGTTCTGTGAGCGATATTGAGAGTAAAACCCTGTATTGTGGTGACTTTTGGATCATACTATAAAAATGACAAATAAAAAGTCTAAATACATCCATAAATCGAATGAAATATTTTCTGGTAATTTAAACTCTGTCTAAAAAAGATTTAGAAACATATATTCATGTTTAAAATTGTTTAGAAAAACCCATTGTATCAATACTATAAATATTTGATGGAAAGTAATATAATGAACATAAATAAGCGCACACTCACTGAAATGACCGAAAAAAAATTGATAATAAAATGAGATGAAACAATAAATTAAAAGGGGTTCGCATTTGTATATGAAGGAATCATGGGTTTTTTAAAATAAAAACGAGATGGTATGTGCAAATAAAAAACTGAAGTTATCTGTATTTTCAAAAGCTCAATTTTTTTTCAAGTAAACAATAAATGGATAATATCCGATAAATACATAAAAACAGGTGAATATTGCCGAATTTCTAATTTTGGATTCGACCTATTTTGGATTTCCTAATGATTGAAAGAAATAAATTCTGTATTTGAATCCAGAATATTCGAAATACGACACCTAATTCAAGTTTTAATCATTCAAAGCTTTGAGTCAGAGCTTCGTTCTGAAAGATGGTCAAATGAATAACTCGGTTTGAATACACGGTAAATAATTTTCTTTAAATTATTGAACCAGTGAACAATGTTTTCTTATTCTGTTTAATAATGTTTTAAATAAATGGTTATAAACATCATATTTCAATGTATTGAATTTCGTTTTTTGACAATACGACAAACCTGTAGTTTTATGTTTTCGGGTTGGTAATATAAAACTGTAAGTGTAATTCAACATTACTCCATCCGAGTTGTGATAATATAAAAAGGGTGAATTGCGATAATTGTGATAACTCTGAGGTAAAATCATGATTTAGGTTGTTCAACTAAATTTCTAAAAATTAAACAAAGCTCGATTTTAAGATTGTAAGAAAGCTTTTTAAAACAAATCAAACATTTTTGGTAGCTAGATTTATATGCTTTTATTTTTTACAAAATCTGAGGTTCACAACACTAAATTATTCTGGTTAATATTTAAAAAAAAACACAAGCAAAAAGACGAAATGTGTCATGGTATCTGATAAAACTTGGGAATTATAATATTGATCATATTTATCTATTGTTTGAAGTAATTTAGCGAATTTTACATGATGTTATTGAGGAAGCGCATATAAAGATATGGTATGTCAATTATAAAGATTTACGGACCACCATTCTAACGAATTAATTAGTCATTGATTTACATATCAGCCGTCAAAGGCGATTATAATATATTGAAAACAGTTTTCAAAAATACGACTACATTCCGGATGAAAATTTTTCATATATTTTGAATATCAAATCGACTGTATTTTAAACTGAACGTGACCAGATTAATCTTTTTTTATAAAAAAATGTTTTTCAAGGACTGTTTATACTCGATTTCTGCACACAGAGTCGGAAAGGTTGTTTGTTACTCAAAATGAATTTTCGAAAATCGACGTTCAAAATACATTAATTTTGACCATCAATAGATGGCTCGTCATCATTTAAATTAAGTTCATCCATGATAGAAGGTGGTAAAGACTGCCTGTAGATTCTGATGTTTGGCGATCTGCATATTGATTGAAGACATAGACGATACAGTGTTGGTGGTCGAAGGATGATCCTCTCCAGCGAATTGGAGTAATTTAAATTTGTATCAAATCCTCCATAACTGTACAAGTAACATTCATCAATCACAGCCATATAATGGTCGCAGACGGCCTTTTTTAGTGTCTATATATAAAATTGTCATACATAATCCATTTTTGACCATTCGAGTGATTCTAAATCAATTTTCCAAATATCTGAATAAAGTTCTGAAAGAGATTCTCCGCCGCTCATATACCCAAATTTTGAATAAAATGCAAATGATTCATTGCTCCGATCACTCGGATAGCGCTGACATTTCGAGGTAGTTGCTCTTGAAGTCCATGTGTTGGTTGAAAAATCGAAAATGGACACGTCTCTAAACCTGTCCGATTCTGGGAGAGAACTTCCAAAACAATATAATCTCAATATAAATAAATTTTACTGATTATTGAAAACAGTTCCGAATATTCCAACGACGAATAGGGGCTTTCGTCCTTTTTGTTCCACCAGTGACCATGTAGACGTCCTCAGGTAGAATTTGTACAGTGCGTTTAATTTCTCGAGTCCATGAATACCTTCAAGCACGTACAGAGACCCGTTAAGAGAAAAAATGAGATTTCCATACATGGGAGGTGGTATACCTCGATCAAAACCCCCTGTATGAGGATATACAGTTTTCCATGTAGCAGTATTTATGTCGAATGAAATCAGGGAATTAGTGGGTCGATGATTATCTTGTAGACATTGACCTCCGAATATATAAACAACATTTCCAATGGCACAAATCGACGAGGATACAGGGGTGTCTTTTAGTTCAATGGGTGTAGGGTATTGTTTCCAAACGCCATTTATTGTATTATGGATCCACAAATCATTGCACTCGACGCCTTCCTTGCAGTCGTAACCTCCATATATGATGAGAAATTCACGGACAGTCGTTCCACAATGATATAAGCGATTTTTCGGTCCTGTGTGTTCATTTCTTAGATTCATTTTCACACTATGATTCAGGTATCAAATATTGAAAATATTAAATGTCCTTATGCGTGGATCAGCTTAAGTTTAATACAGTACCTTGAAAATACACTACAGTTATTCCAGATCTTAATAAAATTCAGGAAAATATTTCTTCTTGTGTCCAAAGTCAAATATTGAAGCCTGCGTGTCAGGTGGTCGGCGTCTCATTTTTATTGTTATAATTATTGACATTAATGTGATTAAAATCTCGGTTATGTATCTTAACGATGTAGAAAGGATCATTTGATAAAGGCTGATATGTTTATTTTTCATAAGCATGCACGGACAGTATAAGTTATCTTTATCCGATTGATTATTCTAAACCAATACGGAATAATGTCTTAGATTGACGTCAGATAATAATCGAGTTCTAAACGCTCGCATCAAAATAACATTTATGCTCTCTAATTCACAACATGAATCGAACTCAAATGGCATATGCTTTCTAAACAGATATTTGCGAATTTTCATGAATAATGACGATTTTATCGAGATTCATGTAAAACGCATCAAAACATCTATTGCACTGCGCATGCGAACTAACAACAATAAAACTCATTTAACTATACGGTTAACATCGTCTACGCATTACATCATTCATATAAATTAAACCAATTGTAATTTTGTTAAAGGTGTAGAATATCTATTATAGATAATGAGTCGTTGATAAATAATAATTTGCAACATAATTCCATTCGCTTTTATCTCTATGATTGTAATTTTATTAATTTACTCTTCTAGATCATTTCGGTCGAAACTGCATCAATAAATGGAGCAGACGAACAACTAGAATATCGAAGTTGATATAAAATGGCATACGAATTTAGATGTCGCACAACACAGTGGATTGTAATTATCTCATTGATATTTATACCCGACACACCTACCTGAGTTATAGACTCAAAGACTGTAAGGTTTGAATAGAAACCTTTGACATTCAAATTATATCAGATAATAATTCCCAGTCGGTTTCGAATTTTGAATTAAAATCATTAATGGTTGAACAGTACTGATTTCCTTTACGTATGTAGTGTGACATTTCATTTTTTATCAATCTCATGATTGGCTTTTAAACATTTCAAATAATGGTACATATGATACCGAGCTAATGAACATAATTTGTTTCAGTTAAATGTTCCATATACTCTTTTTGTAATGTGTAAATTTTTATCTATTTTTCAAACAATTCTTCAGATTTGTAAAAGGATTTACTAATAGAAGGAATTATTAAACTGAAGACTACTTTCCAGGATAAAATATTTGAACCAAATATTACGCAAATAGACGATGATTGAAGGTTTCTACTTTGACTCGAAGACGTGGTTAACAAAATGAAATTTTTTGAGATTAAATGATAACAAAAATATTATCAGTTATCGTATCCATATTTTCATTCTGGCTATAAATTTTCAATACTTTTGTTTTACGAAGATGTGACTGAGTTAATTTAGCCATCTACTATACTTCGCAGGATATAACAACCAAAATGTGTTACATTCAAAAAAGAAACTGTTTATCGCATACACCTGATTGAAAATTATCACCTAAAATCTTTTGTCTCCCATGTCTGTAACCTGAAATTAATAAATAAACGAACCCAGAAGGGTAAAAAATATATTATTGTGTTATGAGTAAATGTATGTTTTACAAAATTTGACAGTAAAAATACAAATAATGGGAGTTTTGATTATATGAAGGAAAAAATTTTTGGCGCGAAGAATGAAAGATTCACCCTTTTGAATCCGACGCGAGCTTTACAAACACATTCATTATTACAAGTAAAAATGTATTTTTATTAATTTATCTTATATTTGAAAAAATATATTCTCTACTTTTAAAAATTGTTGAGGGAAAGGTATAACGGTGTATGTTGCCTCATGAATTGGTCATAATCGGCTATCTTGATCATGCATAATCAAACAATTCATCTATTTAAATTTATTTGATATTATCACTAACCTTTGGCAAAATATCACACGGTCTTTTCCACAAGTATTTTTTGTATATATTATTCAATAGTACAAACAGATACGACTTTCTAAATCGGACATTATTAATATAGAAATGAAAATATGACGAGTAAATGAAATATTATCCTCGCTTGGACGGGATTCAGGAAATTTCCAACTTTTAAATTCCTATAGAATTCACAACAGATCTACCTGGAATTTATTATTTGGTCTGAAGTTCAATTTAACTCAAATAATCATTTACATTTCATTTTTACTGTTATAACACTAGGAAATTGTTTTCATCAGTTAAAAATGTTAAATGGTAAGTATACCAACAGGATGAAAAATAATGAAAAGTTTAAAATCGATGCAAGATAAAAGGTTCTGAATGGCTTTTAAATTAGGGGATATTTGCAGGTGATCAATTAGAATAATATGCGATACACTGAACCAGGTTTGTCAGCCCAATATTGAGGGGAAGTGAAGCACAGTTTATTTATATGTCCATACAATACCTCTTTCCAGTTCAAATATTTGCATTCCATGTATAGAATCCACTTAAGCCGAACCTTGAAAGGCGAATACATCCGAAATTCATATGGTTAAATGTATGAATCATGAGATTGAATGTACTTGGATATCGAGATCAAAGGTTATTTTAATGAAAGTTATGTAGTGAAAAGAAACATTCGATATATGATAGCCCAAATAGAAATCCAAGCAACGAGATTAGGTTTATCTTAGTACAAACAGTAATTACGCATGTGGTAGATATCTCGAGAGACAGAAATGTGAGCGAGGCTATACATATTGTATTTTACGAACAATAACTCTTAGATTTCTTTAAAAACACTTATGGTTGGAGATATTTATATAGGTGGTATATAGTATTAGATGTGATCAATCAGAAATCATTAGAAACAACATTGAGGTCTTATAATCCTATTAATATTTTTTAGGGTTTCGCTAATTTTTTAGGACATCTCACGATATGTTACTAGTGCAGGCAGTACAATCGCTTTGTTCATTTCCAGAAGTACTGCGCAATTATTTCATGAATTCTAAACACGGCACTAACATTTCAAAACGATATTCTCCGTTTTCAACATAAATATTAAATACGATTTTAGGTATTGAATTCATCGTCATCAGGAAGAGATTGATAAATTTATACTATATAAAAGTTTAGTGAAACATTTTCTATGTAAAATTATCTGATTTAAAGCTGCATATATCTAATAAACCATGTTCTCCCCAAACTGGCGGACATTCCGATCATGACATTCAAAAGTTCTGACGTGGCATTTATAAGTAAAATGATACTTATACAGATTCTATCATTTATGGTTGTGATATTATTGATATTCCAGAGTAGAATATGTGCTGTCGTTTAAAGTCGTTTGAAGTAACCGTATATCAAAAAATCTTTCTTAAATCAACTTTTTATAATAAATTACATATCGGAACGTTTGAATGTCATCATCGGAAAGTCGACAATTTGGGATGAATATGGTCTATTAAGCTAATATAATTTATTTATCGGATGATTCAAAAATTCTCTTCTATTCTGCAATATAAAACTCTTACTTTTTGGCGCCTACACATGTATAGTCATTGATATTTCATCGAAAAATTCGTAGTCAAGAAAAATGGGATAAAATGACAAATAATTTCAGTCTCTGAAAAGTAAATATATCTACTTGAAGATCCTAGAAGCGTCCTATTGATTGCGAGGCCAATTTAACTCTGTTATAAATATCAAAAAACCCATATGATATCGAACATCCAAATGATAGATTTTATTAGAAACATCCGTTGTCAAACCAATATAAATCTGAAATATCAGTTCAAACCGATAGATTTAGAATCGAAATAATTCAGAAATATTTTTATATACGCGGATTAACAAGAAGAGCATCATAAATACATGCAGATCGCAGAATCCACATTTTCTGGTCAAATCGTTTGCAATTATAGCGAGCTATAAATATTCAATAGATATTCAAAATAAATAAATATGGCAGTTTGATTTATCATTGAGATCCATTTGTATGATCAATCATAATAATCAAAATATCATAAAAGTAAATTTGGTGTGTTCGTCAACCCTGATATGTAGAAAATGAAAATCTCCGAGAATTCTGAAAAGCTAAAAGAAATCAACAGTCAGTAATATTTGAAAAGTAGTTTTTTTATATTCGAAAACAGTATATTTTTGTCTTATCATTTGGGGAAAAAATAATACAACGTTCTATTGTTTCTACACGCATATGGTTTAACGCAAAAATATTCACACATGCTGTTTTTCTATATTTAAGACAAAGAAATTTGACAATAATAGGACTTTATAACATGTATATCTGTTTCATATTCGAATAATAGTAAAATATAAAAAAATTTAATTCCTGAAGTATTCAGATGATTAAATTCATTTTATTTGTTTTTAATAATAAATATGCTTTTATAAAAAAAGAACACCTTGATATATCATGATCCCGTCATTGAAAGTATACCAGTTCTAATGCGCATATATATATAAGATCAAACTATCACCTTTGTAATCATGCAAATATGATAACTCTGTTATACAATTAATAACAACTTGCAACAGTAATATAAATAGGTTATGGAAATATCGGTCGGACTATTTGAATCACGACTGTTAAAATATACTTCCACCACTGTATGTTTGAACTCTTCCGTATTGTACTCTACCAAAACGATATATTGATAATTGATCTGGACTGAATTTATTTTATAAACACTGTAGTTTATTGTTAAAAACGAAAAAAGATTTTTGTGATTCAAAAGTCTTGACTAGGGTCACAAATAGAATTCTGTCCGCACTTTTCAGAAAAATCGGTCCTGAAGAATGTTTTGACAACAATCATTTCCATGATATTTAAATCCGGTTCTTGGGATTAGGACGTAAAAATGTTGTAATTACTGGTATTATCTAACTCAGTATCTGTAAATTAACGACATGGATGATTATTTAAAATCACGATTTTCTTTGGAAAAAAATTATCTCCAAATCTGTGTGTTAAGTACACCCTTCCGATATATTCAAATAACTTAAGAATTCTGTCGTCGGAAATGTTTGTTGACCATCATTATTATCATGGTTAGACGAGATTATCAATAAGTTATAGGTTTACACTTCTATTTATCATTTATCTCAACGACACGCATTTAGCAGTGAGTCATAGTTTGACAGACTTTCGAGCGATTTCGCAGGCCAACAATTTTTTTGTATAAAAGATACTTTTTTATTTAAAATCGAAAATATCAGACTTTCACTTACAATAGACTATTTTATTGCTGGTCTATACCAGCTAGAGTATTACTATGAATACATCATGATTATTGGGTCAACACACTCGTTTTTAAATCACTTAAATGAAAGAAAATATAAATTAATCAAAAATTATTTGCCATGACGTCCCACGCTTAGATCGTCGAAACAATATATTTAAATCATCGACTCCTTAATTTGTTTTTGTTTGGTTTAAAATGTCACTAGACGAAAGGAACTAAGATATTTCTATGAATGATACGATTTTGCATATGTTTTAATACTTGAATTCACACAGATAATTAAGAATTTTTCATTGGAAAAAGAAAAACATTCATACTTAATACATTATATTGAAAAAAATTGCAAAAATTAAATATTTCAAAAGAGTCTTTTGTATATTACGATCAAGATTTTCCAGTTATATTATAAACAGATTCCTCAAATACTCTATTTGGCGAGATTTTGCTTCATTACATGCAAATCGATTTCGAAAATAACGGCAATATACGCTTCAATTACAATCAATACATGAGAACATGAAAAATACTGTAATAGACCACACAGGATTGTCAATAATATTTTGATAGAATAAATTCATTTATTTTAGTAAACAAGGCATTCCAATGTGTACAGTTCCTAAATCACGTGGTTTAATATTTTGAAAAAATTCATGATACCAGGATAAATCAATTTCTTAATGCCCATAAGGTCAAGCTAGTGACGTAGCTATTCCTAGTGTATCAAATTAAAATCAGTATCTAAAAATCGAAGGGTTTACATTCTATTATTACGAAAGATAAAATATTTTGTCGAACAAACAACCAAAATTGACGCTGATAATACTACAATATATCTAATTTATTTATTTGAAAATGACATAAATTTAGGAAAAGTAATTTGGCGCATGTTTACATTCAGATACCCTCTATTCAGTTAAAGAATTAAATTTCACATATTTTGATAACTAATCATTGAAAACTTTTGGAGCAGAGTTCTCGCGTCATTACGAAAGGAATCCCTGGTATTCTATTCTAGATGATATTGGGATATGGCAAGATAATAAAGTCATTTCTACATCATCGATTTTAGGAATTATATACAGTTTTTCTCATGTAAACTTTGAGATAATTCACTGACGTTTCGATGTAATTTTAAAAATGGAATATATTATCGAGGGATTTTACAAGGTGTTAATTGAATGACAAATATTATTCATAGAGAAGTAAAATCGACAGCGAATTTTTGACTCCAGTAATGCTAAACAAATACCATTAAAAAGGATTATTTTGATTGTTGAAGGTCTAATAATGATATATAATGGTTATGTATCGTTGTTTCGCCTTTTAAATTTGAAGAGGGATAAATAATGTAACGGGCATTTTCAAAATGAAATCTAAAATATTACATATACATTCAGTCTATTCAGAGTTGCAAAAGTTTGTATTACAGACAATGTACAAAATTTTATGCATTTTTATTTCAACAAGGTTCTGAAAAATAATTAAGTAGCAAGTTTCAAAATTAATCATGATTATCAAAAAACTCACCAACATCTTCGAAGAACTATTTTATGTTTGAAAAATGGAATATTATGCATACTGTCAGATATCCGAAATTCGTAATGTTTGATCTGTATTTTTATTCAGGCATGCGTAAATACGTATATATGTCCCAAAATAACCTTGAGAGTGGATCATTCCTAATGTAACGTGATGAAAAGCTACTAACTAAACTTTTAAGATTTATTTAAAATTTTTAGTTTTAGAGCCGATAAAATAGAATTTATAATCACTCAAACATTAAATTAATTAACTTTAGATTTAGACAAAGTATCGAACATACACGAGGCCTCAAACTTTTGATTGTGGAAAAGTCAAGTAAAGGTGGAGCAATCTAGAATAATTGTGAAAATGGAATGATTAAAAAAAATCAAATATGCAACAGACTTCCTAAGAGTGAAAATCTACGATTTCGTTAACATCCAGTAAGATGTTTTAAAATATGAGCACAAAAATATACGAAATGGAATAAACTCAGAGTGAAAAATAGTCTGAGATACCAATGAAAATTTCATAAAAATTTTTTAACCGGTCAAGTTTAAACCATGATGCTTTGTGATTCACAAGAGACCACGCGGTGCGGAAAAGTCAATGTCAAAGTTAACATATATGAATATTCCTCATAGTAAAATCCACGGTCACAATAATAACTTACGATTGTAATAGTTTTTTAGTGAGTTATTTTTCGGGTCACGATGTACGATATAATTTAAAAAGTACAATATGCTATATGTAAAATTAATGTTTTTAAAAGAAAAAGGGAACCGAAAAAAAGTCAGAGCCTTTTGAAAATTGTTAAAATATCTTCTGTTATATAAAGCCAGCAATAAATGCCAGTAATGGCACAAGGAAAACAACGATAAGTGACGAGTCATTGTCAAAAATAACCAACATATGAGAGGAGTCGAAAAGATATTTAGAGGATAGAAAGCGCTGATATCATATGATATCTGACTCAGTTCTTAAAATGAAAGCCTTTTGAATCGTGAAGTATTTCAGAGGAAACATCATGCTGGGATGGGTTTGCACACACAGTCCTATTGTGTTGGAAACCTCGCCGACATAAAATCCCGTTTATACATCGGCAGAATAGCAGAAATTTTCCAACTCCCGAACTAAAAGATGACAGGGCTTTCATGTCTACATCGGTGCGTTCCACCCAGCGTTTAATTGATGTTAAGGACTGCGTGTTGGGTTGGTCTTTTCAAGCATTAAAAAAACATTTACTGTATAAAATACATCACGAACACTGAAGTAACCATAAAGACAAAAATTCGAAATACAACATGAATCTGGATTGACACTATATTGTTATCAATAATCATTTGTGGCAGATGATTTTTTAAATATTTATATTAAGACAACGATATTGTATCATTTATTTTTAGTTCATCCCTGATGGAAGCGGGTAAGTATTGATTGTATATTCTAGAATTCGGTGATGTGCAAATGGATTTTAGACATTGATGATAAAGTGTGACAGGCCGAATCATGAATATTTCCAACGAATGAAGATTATGACGATCTTTAGGAACACCTCCAAAACAATATAAATAGGAGTTGTCTATAACAAACATGCGATGTCGACAGACACACGTTTCCAGAGACTAGGTATAAAATTCGCTTACGTAATCTAATTTAAACCATTTAAGAGTCTCTAAATCAATTTTCAAGATATCCGAGAAATAGGTATAAGTACCAAAAATTTTCCCGCCACTCATATACCCGAATTTTCCTGAAAATGCGAATGATTCAAGTATCCGACTATCAGGATACTGTTGATTTTTGGACATCGTTGTCTTTTTAATCCAGAGATTGGTCGCAAAATTGAAAATCCAGATAATTACAAATCTTGACACTGAATGGTCTTGAAAAGTATACAATCGTTATTATCAAAAATATTACTGGTTTTTATACACCGTTCCGAATACATGATTTATAAAAGTAGGTTTTTCTCCAATTTGCTGAACTAAGGACCATGTGTACGTCTGCAGACAGAATTTGAACATTTCTTGGGTGTTCTGTTCTTCATCAACAGTCCCTAACACGTACAAAGATCCGTTATGGTAAAAAAGTAAACATATACACATGGGAGGTGGTGTATTATGGTCATGATCATAGGTATATGGGGATACTCGTTCCCACGTTTCATTCGAAAGATCAAATGATACGAGAGAATTAGTGCCTCGAATATCACAATCATCAATACAGTCTCCTCCAAAAAAGTACACCAAATTTCCGATTGTGCATATAGAGGAGCAAAGACAGGTGTTTTTTATATTGATCGGTGTTTCATATCGTTTCCAAATACCAGTTAACGTGTTGTAGATCCACAACTCATTGAGTTCTGTATTCGCTATAAAGTCATAACCTCCGTATATAACCAGGAATTCACCAACAGAAGCCATAGAGTGAGAGATACGATTTTTAGGCATCATTTCTTCAGTTATTGAGTTCACTTTTCTGATAAAATGAAAACCAGATTACAATATACTCGATAATAGACGATTTGAAACGACAATAATTTATAATGTGTTGGAATGACGAACAGTCAATTAACTTATTTGGGATTTTTATTGAGAATCAATAATTTCCCGATTTGTATGTCAATTATGGTAAGGGGTGTGTTAAAAATAATTGTCACAACCGTTTGATCCATAATTAAACATTTTATTAGAATTTATTAATTATAAATATCGCTTACGATACTGACCCGTTCTAGCTGGTTATATTAAATGGCCCCAAATTTACCATTTAAAAAGAGCAAGCATGTGATATTTTGAAAGAATTTACCAATGGGATATGGGTTTCTCCCTTAAAACGCAATATATCTCAAGTATTCACGCACTGTCATTGTTGACACATCAACCGAAATATTACGATTGGTACCCAATCATCATGTTTATTCGCTGGTTCACGATTCATGCATTTCTCAATAATAAATATCGAATGTTTTTGTTGGATCGAAATACAGATATATGTATTTAAAACCATAAACACTACGCATGGTTGTTTTATTTAAAATTAGTTATCTATGCTGTAAATATAGAATATATATGATTTAAAGCCTCATTAAACAGTTTATTTAGGAATTTATTACATAATCGTCGTCATTAGTCATAGATTAATTCGAGCTACTTATACAATATGATAAGAAACAATTATCTTAATAATACCAATTATTAAAATCGATTCATCTATTCGATTAATTGTGCCATTATCTAATGACCAAAAGCGTCAAGAGATTGCATTATCATCATGAGTATGATTCACAATCATATCAAGTAATTTTGTATAACAACTTAACAATTTGTTCACCTCTAGGCAAATTTCAACGATTGCTTCAGATGATAGGTTCGTAACGGAAAAGATGGAGCATAAATGAGGGTGCTCAGAAGAATGAAAAGAGGGCGATGGACAATTTTGAGAAAATATATATTGTATTGTAATGAAGCGAATCAAGTTGGAAACATATGACAGGCTAATTATACTATTAACCATATCAAAAGAAATAAGGGATTAATCACCTTGATAGTTACCGAATATTGCAAAAAAATCTAGTTTTTTTTTTATAGTCGATTTTTAATTAAGGAACATATCTCAATTTCTGATACTTCTGGAAAATTTAATAGGTAGAAGGTATTGTTAGCTAAACAAAGGCATATATTCAACATTTAAGCGTAATGAATATCGCGTAGAAGAGTAGTGAATTAACATTGTGAATATTTGGACAGAAGAACATCTAGTGTGTTTTTCATTTGTGATTGGTTGATATGAAATTCACGAGAAATCCGCTACCAACTTGTCTGAGTTCACATTATGTTTTTTTGTTATTTAGCTATATATTTTAGTGAAAAATGTGCCAATTTATTGTAGCTATCTTTTCAAATAATTTTGTAAAATAAAAATGAAATCTATATAAAAAACCACAAAACATTTTCTCTACTCCATCTATTTATGTATGTTCTAACACATCTTATCCAAGTATTTAACTTTATTGAGTTACTATTTATGACACGCATCAGTCAATTTTCCGGATAGCTGTGATGTGGCCGAAAATGATCACCGTGTTTTCAGATCATTGAAGATCTCCCAGAATATTACAGATAAAAAATAAACAGCCTTAACTTGGAGCAGATAATTGATTGGATGGTCCTGAATACGAGCTGTATTGCTCTGTAAATCTCTTGAAAATATTTTTTGATTTTTAAAAGGAAAAAAGAATGAATATTTATGGCATACTTATTAATGACTGAATATATGAAAACCATAAACCTATGAATGCGTTTAGAATTAAATTACAGTTGCCTGTTGGAACTATTTGGTGGATTACATAAAAACTACAGATGTTCAACATCGTGTTCTTCGAATAAAAGTTGAGTGTTCTGTATGGATATATCAGGTATGGATTTACACCTGCTATCATAAACAACTCCTTAAAAATTTCGTACAATTGGCCCAAATTTTTATTCAAATTATGACATTATGAATAAAATATAATGTGAATAAAATACGTCATGATAAACTGATAAATATTTAAAGTTGATAAAATTGTCACGTTTTTCCTATTCGTATTTTAAGGCAACATGGTAAAATAAATCCTGTTCATATTTCATTATTAATTGCTAAAAATTGGAAACCAGTACGTAATCAGAAATGAATGAATATTTCCAGTATTTAAAAGAACGTAATAATAAGAGAATCCTCTTTCATTCAGTCCCATTATGTTATATCCAAATATATTCTACTGAGGAAAAATCAGTGCATAGAACAATGAAGTTAATGGTGATGGTCGTTGATATATAAATTACCATCATTTAAAAACATGCATATTATCCATTCAGCTAAATGAATCAATTCGACAAAATAATGCAGAATTACTCCTTTAGTATTTTTGATTCATAAAAAGGATAAATATTTCTACAAGTTTTTGCTCAAGATTGGTAAACTGAAACAAATGCGAATCTATATTTTACAATGTTAAAAAAATTAAAAAAGAAATTTCTATTTGAAATGTATTTTCAGTATCTGGGATAATGCATTGGTAATGACAGGTAGTTACAAGTGTTTAATAAAGAATTTAAAACGAGAAGTTCAACAAAACTCGTAATAAAATGTTTTATTCGTCATCAGAATTAGGTTTCAAAAAATATGTGTGAAAATTGTTGTACACGACTTGATTACAGAATATAGGCTTTCCTGATCAAGTTCGTCACATTTTAATAACTTAAAATTGATCAATATTTTCGATAAAAAATTAAATACAACATTTATTCGTTAATTTTCGATCCTTATAACACGTTCTTTTGTATTTTAGCATATTTCATTGATAGATATCATATCCAGAAGGTGTAATTTCTAAGGGAGACACCTTCCTATTAATTTAATATCTAGGTTTCTGATCTCGAGAACGCTTGTTTTACAACGTTCTTACATATTGGTAAAAAATTTCAATCTAGTTTTGGAAGTCTAGTAGAGTTAATGATATATAACCCTGCAGCCGTTCTCTTGCACCATGGTCTCGACCCTATTCGTTATGTGAAATCTCACGTTGTCCATTAGTAAAATACATTCGTGGATTACATTGGAAATGAACAGTTCAAAGGCCTTACTGTAGTATCAACAAAAATATTCATCAGTGATTTAATCATCTTGTGCCTTGAAGAATTCTAGGTATCGAGAGTCCATGAGATGATAAACAGACCTATTTAATTCAATTGAGAGTGGCTCAATATAAATTATACATTCTGACTGTGATAGCTCTTACCATAAATTAGCTAAAATTTAACAGATATTACTTTGGAGCGTAAATTAACGAAAATATGTACTATTTATTAGTTTTTAATGCTTAATATTAATAAAAATTGTGTAAAATAAATGTAACGGACTTGATCATAAACCCTTTAATACAGTAAATAGGATTTGATATAATTCGTTTATATACTAATTATTAGAAAATCCTTTGATAAAGATGATGTCACACACAATCCTATTATTCTAAACAGAGGTTCGATGGCTAAAAAGGAATTTCTAGGAATCGCTTTTGTATGATTCTTTAACTGTACCTGTTTTTATTATCAAACCACGATATTAATCTGCATAAAAATTTGTCTCAAAATTGGAATAAATTATTTGTTAAACATATTATATAATTTAACTCTTACAATATACAACTGCTAGTGTTTGATTGAATTTAGTTACAACCTCGAAGGTCGTAGCTGTTTTTTGGGAAAACAACATGTCCTCAAAATATTCTTCGGTAGAGGATAATACAGCCATTTCTCCAATTTATCATTAGAATACACCAAAGAGTACGACGGTTTTCGGTCAACACTATGAAAATGTTTATTTGGATTTTACTGATAGAAAAAAATCGATATTTTAACATGTATATATCTAGTTAGTATTTCGAATATGCGCAGATCATATACGTAGATTAGTCAAATTTAGATATGAGACTTTTATATCTGACAAATAAACAATCAATAAAAATAAATTTCATCAATGGATACCGTGAGTTAGGGCTTCTAAAATAAACATCAGCTGTTTATCCTTGATTTTTGACATGAATGAATATATTTACACTAACACATCTGCATTCCTTTTTATTTATGCCAATGTTCAGTACAATATCAACATCACTTAAAAAAAAGAAGGATATTAAGGGTAACCAAAAGTAGTGATATGAGTTTCCAGCCCGCCAAATCTAAACCAGATAGTAATTCACAGATAAAACTCAATCGATTTTAAATAACACATCAATTTCTGCATATTTTGTGATTACCATTTAATAAGTAATTAACATTTTATTGTGGTATTTGATCACCACTAGAATTGATTTTTACTTTATTATTACGAAAAGAAAGTTAATAAATGATGATTTAATCCGATTGGAGACTTTTGAAATTCGTTTCTCGGACAGCGGACGTTATACCCGAAAAGTAGAGAACGCATATTTCTGATAATATTAAGCAATTCAAATTTATATTATGTTAAACGTGATAATTAATTAAAATGAATATAATCATAATTTACACGAGAAATGAAACAGTGTTTTTTATGTTAGACTATTTACTTTTTCTCAGAAGAAATTGTTCCTATTTCATTAGTTTGAAACTAAAACCTTCAATCGATTAATTAATCTACTGGAGAATCTTCAAACTAGTAGTTATGATATTGATTTTAGCTGTTTCAGAACAAATATCGATAATAAACTTGAGATTTTACTCTTGAGATTCAAAAGGTCAAAATATAAATTTATTTGGAATCTAAATAATCCATCTATGCTTGTGTTGTAGAATTGAATTTGTCTCATTTGGAAATATGGTTTTCCGATCCATATAGTTATATTGAATTATATTTAACTTTTTAGTAATTTTTACCAATAACACTAACCTCTGCGCGTGCGTGAAACATGGCGGACGCTGCTATCCACAAATATTAATAAAAATAATTGTAAAATTTTGTATAATCCATATCTATTTATTTAACATATTTGATTCACGGATAAACAAAGTGACGGTTTTAAATAAATGTGTTTTTATGACTCAAATTAAAACAAGAGTAGGATTAAATAATTTTCATCGAGCATTCATCACAACAAACTGACAATCCGTCTCCGCATATGTATTTCTCTTTTGGAAATTTATAATTAAAGGAAATCTACAAACATTGGATTGCCATGCTCAACAGGCCCGAAAATCATGATGATAACAACAATTTTTTTATTTAATTGACAAGAAGCCATAAGGCATTAGAAAGTCAATTTAGATTTTTTCAAGACTTTCCTATAAAATTTTGTGACAGTTATTGACTTTTAAATAGCTTTTGTTTTAAAAAGCTTTAGGCTATTCCGCTAAAATCGTCAAATATTTTTCAAATCTGGTGAAATATTTAATAAAATATGGTGACCAAATTTCTGTACCTGCAATGATTTAATCGCGGATAAGTCTTTCTCTTTTCCCCTAGGTTTAGCAATTCTATTCTAAAATGATTAGAACAAAATAATTTAATTTCAAACAGAGACAATTCTCACATTTTTTACATGTCAATATATTTAATATAGCGTGAAATTTCTCTATTTTGAAAAATATTATCCGGAAGTAAGACTAGGGTAAAAATTGAAGTACTCTTTATTTTTCCAAGATTTAGATATAAAAATATATTATACCAAAATATGGAAGACTAATAACTAAAAATTTTAATGATGACTACGTAGAATCATATTTTTTCATCTATATCAAGCATAAATTTTTTATTGTTTGGTAGCAGTGATAATAGCATAAAAACATAAATTTAAACGTCACTTCCAGCTAACATATTGCATTTTAGACCCAAGCTATAAATTGAAATCGAAACTCACAAACAAAATAATTGATCCACTTAAAATGAACATTTCGGCTCCGTGGTCATATTTCACACCTGGTTATAAAAATAAAAGTGGTTACAATATATACTTTGACAATTCATCACATGCGCGAAAAGAATAAAAAGACTTAGCTTGATGACAATTGTTAAAAGAACCATTTTTGTACGGTTCATATTGCTCTTTTTGGGGATTTTCCAACAAATGTGAGATTATGTCTGAAATACAAGACATTCATTTTTCCCGATAGCGGCTTTATAAAAAGAATACAAAACATTTCCAAAAACATACAAACTCAAATAAAGAGTGATTTGGATATTATGAATGTTTCTCACTTCAATATAACAGGTTCACTGCCATAACAGACACATCACAGTCCCCAGTTATGGTGAGAATGATATTTTTTTGATTTTAGTGCAAAAGAAGAATTACTAATATTATTAAATATCAAATGACCAACCACAATAGACGATATTCAAGAAATATTCTTAATATATCCAGAATAAACAGATATGCATTCTCAAAAAGTGTCGGCAATATCTACTAATGAACCGCTATCAATGATTGGAATAGTCAACGGATTATTCGCTCAAGGAAAGAATCAATTATATTTGTAGTTCTATGTCTTACCATTGTATGATCGACAAGGAAGTTTTGAGTTGTAAGAAACTAATCTATGGACACGATATGAAAGTTTTTTCAATGAAAGTGAACCTTATATGAGTGAGCAACCACTTTACTCCACACTCATTTTATAAACCTGTTAGAAAATTCGGGAAAACTCGATGACAACCTACATAGAGAAGTACATTAATCTAGCAAGGCCAAACTCTGCTCAAGAATTGTCAATTGATTTTAAGAAATAAAAAATTGTCTCAATTCTATAAATCTAAACTGTGGAGAATTAAACAACTTTTTTAACATGTGCATTTGAGTTAAATCATACATAATAGAAATATTGCCTCATTTAAAGTTAGAGTTGTAGAGTATATACTTACATTTAGCATCTGATAGGATGTGTAAAATCATTGAACAAAAACTGGTTTTGAGGGTTTCATATCTGTATTGGAAGAAACTGGTACATTTCAAAAAATGGAAAATGAAAAATGACGCGGAAATAGACTTAATTTTTTATTTCAAGTTTTTCTTGACTTCAAAACTAGTTTAGAAATCGATATCAGCATTTAAATATCATTGAGATCAATGATAATTTTCGTATTATACTTTTACTTCTTAACTAGATATGGCCAAAATACATTGACAAATTACCAAGATTTTTCACGTAAAAGCAGAAGAAATTGTGCCCTAAATATTCGATTTTCTAAATGCCTTTGTTGTTCAACCCAATGTACCAGTTTAAAACATGGGAATATGGTCGACAGAAATAAATTTTCATTTATGAAAAGTCTATCATATAATATAATATCGTTTTGTAGTTCCAAATATATGTGCGAATCACTGTATTTAAACATGAATACCAGACAATCAAAATACAGATTTTGACAGTGTGCTGAACATCTGGAAGATTTCCAAAGCGTGGGAATTACCAAATATTGCCGGAATATCGAATAAATTTACAATAAAATGCGGGAAAACATATCTCATTGATATGCAAAATAACTTGTTAATTTTCATTAAAATAGAAACTTTTGTGATCTGTTATCTCTTAAAAATATGATTTAAATATTTTACATTGTCTCTATCATTCTAAAATATCTAATACCAGATTTACATTTGAAAACATTGAACCCATCTACTTTTATAGATTCATAGAATGTGATCGTAAATAAAATACGTTTAACAACCCTGCCTTTTAACAAACCAACAAAGCTCGATAATTAAATACAGTAACCTTTAAACGTATGACACATGGAACTACATCTTAGCTCACATACATCGTAAAACTGGATTTTGAGCTTAAGTAAGTGTGTATGAGGTATACACACAATATTATATTCACGACAGTTTTCATATCATATTTCAAATTTATGATTAAATATTCTTTTTATAAAAAACATTGTGACTTTTTTACAGAGACATTTTAAAGTTAGAATTCGACTTTTATTAATTGAGGAAAAGATTCTCTACTTGTTGGATCAATACATCTGTTGCTCGCAGAACATTGAAACACAGGTTAAATTTCTCGATGCTTCTGGATTGTTGGAACCACTGTGTTAGAGGAACCATTCAGATAGTTGTTGGGTTATTCGGTTTCGAAAGTTATAAACGCTGGACGGACGCTCGAAGATGTTGTCTTCCAATTGATAATAACTTAGAGTTAGATACGCATTATTCCATAAAACCACAATTTAGGTTATTGAATATGGTGAAAATAAGAATCGTGCTCTAAGCTTTTGTTATACGCCACAAAATATTTTGATTATAAAAATCGTAAATTTAATGAGAATAATAACGAGTGTGTGTGTAACCTTGTTTTAAGTATTAAATTCATTCCAGGTAAAATAATTAACAGTTTTAGATCATTCATGTAATTAGAAAAAATTGAGAGGATTTATTGGATAGACACCAGGACCTCTTGAGGAAACGACACCAAGATATTTCCCATCCGTAAAATATTTGCTTTTTTTCCATATCAGAAATGACGCTCACAGCAACATTTTTATGAATCTCTGCAATATTAATACCACTCAAATTATCAGACATGCGGGAATATTAAGTGAAGACAAAATCTAGGGGTGTAGAGGAAAATTTCTCGCTCGATTACAAAGAATATTGAGTGTTTCCATGATTGAGAATCATTTATGGCAATGGAATTACTTATGAGAAATTTTTCAATATATACATGAAATTCTGACAACAATACACCTCTATAATCTTTCGGATAACACCGCCAATTCGAGAATACACAAAAGCCGACAATTTTTCAACTCAATTAAACAATTTTTGATACACGTGCTAATGGTTGTCAAATTATATTTTATCGTTTTGAGACATTTACGACATCACGGTTCGAGATCATGCTAAAAATTAAATTTTGCGATTTTGGTGTAAAATAAGATCTACCAAATATATTACCATGGATTTAAGGACCAAAACAAAAGATAACATATTTTCATATTCCCAAATTTGATAGATATGTCTTTGCAAAAATGTTTTCAATAATCAGTTATGGTGCTAAAGCCATAGTTAATAATCCTTATGAATTTATTGCCTGCTGCGAGCATGGCCTATTCCGTCCTAACTTTAAATCTTACCATTAATTATCACCAAAATGTCTAGATATATAATATTCTGTCATTTGAATAGTGACTGAATTTATTATTATTTTAATGCCACTAATAAGCACAACCCAATTACTTAATAGAATTCGATTCCATTTGGAAAAATTCTTAGCAACGAGATCTCTTACTACATAGTCCAACCGTTTCCAAATTCGTCAATAAAATTGAAACTATTCAACAAAATCAAAATTTTCTTCAGTTAACCAGTTAAATGGGGCGTGTAGATTTGGGTGTCATTGCAGATATATATAGAAACAGAATCATTTAAAATTAGGACTGCGGCGGACAAACTTACAAATAGCTAAATGTAAATGATTATTTAACTCATATAATTTCAAATTGGAATCATGGATATCACATGCGAAAATGGAAAAACGCATATTTTCCGAGTTTTGAAAAAAAGATCCGACACTTAGATTGACTTTTCATTAATTGTTCAGCTCTTCAAAAATCTTCAAACCTAGTGTGAAAAATAAAGATTTTATTCGTTTAATATTATGGATTTTATGGTCACATTTTTCGTCACATTTTATTTATCAATTAAATGTAATCAAAATATCGGCCTCAAATTCAGTACTTAAACATAGGGCCAAAGAATTAAGTTCTGTAATTTTGTATGTCTCCAACGACATGTGCAAATAATCTAATGAATCAGATGAAAAATTCTGAAATAATATGGCGGTCTGAAACATGTTTATTCTTGAAAAGTGAATCAAAAATACAATCATACTTTGCCCTGCAAGTTTGTGAATTATTTTTTAACATATGAATATCATATAAAATACACGGTAGATCTTAACGCAGTGAAGAACGTCGTGAATGTTACTTAAAACATGAATTTTATCATACCATCTAAATATTATGGGATTGTCAATGAAATTTGTGGGGGTTTTCAACTTTAACTTATAGTACATTTCATAAACAAACATTCGTTATTCATCGGTTAAGATTAAATTTTAGATAAATATTTATCTTTAGATTATATTTATTATCAATAAAAGTCAAACTATATATTATATTTAAATATAAAATATTGTAGAGACCTGAGCAAAGAATTAAGTTCTGTAATTTTGTATGTCTCCAACGACATGTGCAAATAATCTAATGAATCAGATGAAAAATTCTGAAATAATATGGCGGTCTGAAACATGTTTATTCTTGAAAAGTGAATCAAAAATACAATCATACTTTGCCCTGCAAGTTTGTGAATTATTTTTTAACATATGAATATCATATAAAATACACGGTAGATCTTAACGCAGTGAAGAACGTCGTGAATGTTACTTAAAACATGAATTTTATCATACCATCTAAATATTATGGGATTGTCAATGAAATTTGTGGGGGTTTTCAACTTTAACTTATAGTACATTTCATAAACAAACATTCGTTATTCATCGGTTAAGATTAAATTTTAGATAAATATTTATCTTTAGATTATATTTATTATCAATAAAAGTCAAACTATATATTATATTTAAATATAAAATATTGTAGAGACCTGAGCAATAATTTGGAACGCACTACTAAGACATCAATGTTTTTGAAACCCTTGTGGTATACAGACGCATTCAAGTGATTTTGATCTGAAAACATCCAGTAGTAAGAATTATACCAGCTATTAATGTATTAATTGTTAATTTGTTAACTCCATGAATTCTTTAAAACGTGATACAACCAATACAATCCCAAGTAAATGGTTCAAGAGAAAGAACTAATAAATCTAATTATTGACCGAGTGATGCAGGTAAGTCATTAGGTTGGGTATACAACACACCAAGCTAAAGGGTTTTAATTCAATATATAATTTATTTTAAACAGAATTCGAGTTTCGGATCATGCGTATGAGCGCTCATTAGACAATGTCTATTGGATAATTTTCGAAAAAATCTACATTTTACATAACACAAATGTTAGTCGGTATTATGAAAATTAAGCTCGTCCGCGATGGCAGTTGGTAAAGAGGATATACAATCTCTCAAATTCGGTGATATGCTGATTTTTTCGAGACATTGACGGTAGAGTGTTGGAGGACGAATGGTAAACCTTTCCAATAAGTGTGTGATGTATTCTTTATTAGGCTCAGCATTATAACTGTATAAATATGTATCATCGACAACGGAAGTGCTATGAATATACATGCCTTTTTGGAGAGTCTGGATAGAAAAATGGCATACGTAATCAAGTTTACACCACTCAAGGTTTTCGAAATCAAATTTCCAGATATCAGTGTAAGATGTTCTCCCGGATTGTCCTCCGCTTAGATAGACAACGTTTTTCGAAAATGCATATGACTCTTCGTCTCGATCATCGGGGTACTCCTGAGTATTCGATTTAGTTTCTTTTTTCGACCAAGTGTTGGTTGAAAGATCGAAAATATTGATAACCATAAATCTGTTGAGTACATTTTCCGCACGACCTGAAAATGTGCAAAATCTATACATACAAAAATTTACTGATTCTTAAAAACCGTCCCGTACATTCTCGTGAGAGGAAAAGGCTCAACACCATTTTGTTCCACAACTGACCACGTAGATGTATTCAGACAGAATTTGTACATTGTAATGATTAGATCGTCATCAAAAATACCACCTAGTATGTAAATAGATTTGTTGTGATAAAAAATCCAACTGTAAATCAATGGAGGTAGCGTATTCTCGTCAAAATCATCTATATGAGGAGATAACGTCTGCCATGTGTGATTTCTTACATTGAATGAAATGAGGGAATTAGTTACGCGATCTTCAGTGGCTGTGCTTGAACCACCAAAAATATAAACTGTATTATCAACTGAACAAACAGAAGAACCAAGATAACCAATTGTTATCTCAGTTGGTATTTGATATCGTTTCCATATACCACCTAATGTGTTGTAGGTCCACAATTCTTTTAACACTTGAAGGGAAATTTCAGATTGGCCTCCATATATAATAAGATATTCACGCGCAGACGTTATACAGTGATTGCTCCTAGATTCCGGTTCAGACATATCCTCTCCTGGATTCATTTAATCTATATTATCTAAAGATTTGAAAAATAAGATAAATTAGTCTCTTTTAAAGATTAAATTAATTTGGAATGTCAATCTGGACGAATTTCTTACTTTTGTTCTTTTTCGAATATTATTACAATCGTCGTCGAATATTTTCGTAAAAATTCTGATCTGAAGTGCTAAAATGTTGCTTAAAAAGCGATCTGCGCATACTCGTTGGCTAAAATTATATTTTTCTGTTTTCAGCACAAATCATTATACCATCAAGAAACAGTTAAGAGAAAGAGATCAACTTGCATATCTAAATTTTGTGTAAACCATTAAGCGTGCGCAACGTGTAAAAAATAATTGACGGAATTTGATGTGATAAATGTTTAAAAATATAGTATGTCAATTAAAACAAGTCAAACTCGAACCATACTTATTATACTAATCAATCGAAAATAAGGCGTGGTGTGTGGTCGTAATCTCAAACTCTATCCATTCAACAACTCTTTTCTCAAATGCGGGTAAATAGTTAGAATACATTTACAAACTATCTGTAACAGGGTATTAATTTTTCCTAATGTAAAGGTGAGAGTAACTAATTACGATTAACTACGATTGAGTTAGAGTGTAGCAGACATGCGTATTGGGCTAGACGTGACATATAAATTTAAATTATAAGTACGCCCTTTTTTTCATTTATTTTTGAGTTTTTGATTCACTTTATTTGAAGGTACTGCAGGGTAAATCATCAAAAATTATAGTAAAAATTATGATAACGATAACCAGTTTTTCATTGATTAACATAAAATATATAAACTTTTACGAATCAGTGAAATTTGAAATTCTAACGTGGTCACCGTGAAACGAATCTCCAATATATGTACACATGCGTGCGCATTTCTCGAATTTTAATAAAATTGTCAAATTTAGTTGCTTATAGACACCGTAGAATCTATAATTTAATACCTTAGGAATCATCATTTAATTTCCGAAAATATGAAGTCCCTGAATTGTCCATGTCCTATAAAAACAACCACAGTTCTAGAAATCAAATCGTCAGACGAAAAAGAATTTCGCTGTTGCAAACAAGAGTGCAGTCAGAGTCGATTCATCAACCATTCGTTTTTTGTCTCGTCTAAAATGACTCCGCATAAAATTGTTGTTTATGCGTTTCTGGTCAAAAATGAACTAACCCCATACCATGGGAGACGACTATTCATATTATGTACCAACAATTGTTGACTGGTCTCGCTTCTGCAGAGATTTAATTTTATTACATTGAAATAAATATGTCAACCCAAATTGGAAAAGATAAAAAATTGTCGAAATAGACGAGAGTCTACTCGTCAAAAGAAAATGTGAAAAATGGCAAACTACTCCAACACCAGGGAATGTTTGAAGGTATTGAGCCAACAGAGAATAATAAAAAGCTATATTGTAGAAATGGTCAAGGATACAACTGAAAGCGCATTGATTCCAATCATAAAAAGAGAGATTAGGCACTATAAAAGGATAATCAGCGATGGGAAAAAGCCCTATTCATAGCTAGAGGTAAATCATTATTGGTAATGCTTTGTTGAATTAATTGTTTAAAAATTAATCTGTTTTTTTATGACATCATTTTCACGCTTATTACTCACCTTGTGACGACGCATATATGTGATTGTGGCTGTTGTGAATGGGGCGTTTTATTCTCACGAAAAAAATATAGAAATATTTCATAAAACAATACAACAACCTAAACACAAAAATATATAGCAAAGAAGATTGAAGTCCAATATGATCTAACAAAACAGCGCTTACACTTGTCTAGTCTTCAGATTTACATGTAACAATTATTTGATTCCCATCGGCCTGATATTATCCTCATTAGTCTATTTCTCATGCAAATATAGATAAATTTGTGATCAAAGAATCAATGTATAATTACTTTTAACTTAAATATTTTTGCCAGGAGCGTGCGCATTGGATAAAACGTTGAACAAAGACTATGCTGTAACTACTTTTCTCGGTATTTCAGATCAAAAGTTATGGTAATTTTTTAGTAATATGATACCATAGAATATAAATAATTGGGAAAAATTGCCTTTCGTCATCTTAAGTTTTATAAAAATTATGAAATCATTTTGATAAAAATAGTAGAACCAAACATCTTAAATAGTCGTAGGTAATCCTAAGTAATTAGCCGTATTATTGAATCCGCAACTGTATTATAAATATTCATTAAATTATCACACTATGATCTATTAACACCTATTTAATTCGATTTCTCTTTTGAGAATTTTCCATTTTGTCGAAATTTGCGCATGACAAAACATTAGCAATTCGATTTCACTGATGGGAGTGTTCTATTTTGTCATAATACTATCGTTACAAAATAGCGAAATTTCAATCTCTACAGAAAAATGGAACTTCATTAAAAATAACGAAATATACACTTTTAATAATGTTTATATATATTTCAAAACATTTAATGAGACATGAAATTGTATTGTTACTATCATATTCATCCACACCTACCCTCTTCCCCTGCCCTCAAACTCAATCCTTATGAGTTACTGTTTTCACAGTTGAATCAAGTTATAAACAAACTACCTTCTGAATCAAACAAGAGTGATTTATTGACCATTTTCTAACATGGCTTCAAACCTTATTACGCAGCAAGAATTTTAAGAATGGTTAAGGGATGCTGTGGGATATTTATCGATATCCCTTCAATGAATGAATTCAGAATTTATATAAAATTACATCTTTTCAATTATTATTGTATTAACTTTGTTTTGAAGACATCAATCGCAAATTTACATGAAATGGGTTATGGCGAAATAGAACCATCCCATTATCGAAATTGATTTGCCCATGTCCTGTCATTTCTGCATTTTTGCACAAGTGAATTACAAAAGGTGTATCTTATGCGCAGAAGCACTTGATTTAAATACTACCATTTATTTCGAATCTGAATAAAACACACTTTCCAGAAATGAATGTTTTCCAATTAGAATATTTCCTCATATTTGTACCCAATATAATTTGCTATTATGATCAGATTTAGATTTAGCATTCTTGAACAGTGTATGATTTTTGCCACTATATTTAGAATACGTATATTGCAGTATTGTGCGCTTATATTGACACAGGCCAAATATAAACGATAAATCAATGTCTTATCATTCTTTTTATCATATCGTGAACGAATAATTTTAACATATATTATCGCTATTAAAGTTTTTGTGTCATTGAATTGGTTAGAATTCAGATTTGACATTCAGTTTTTAGAATCTTAAGGGGTTTTTAAGAATGTATCGAGTTTATTGATAAAGTTTATGTATCTCATCCAATTGGGGAAGATATTATTATTTGTAAAAAGCTGTTGTTTCCGTCAAAGAGAATAGATAAAATAATACGGCGGACCTAAGACATAATCGAACATCGTCTTAAAGTACAAATTCGAATATAAACATAAAGAATGTGTATTTTGTTATGGTTTTCGCTCCGCGCCCTCTGGCTCGTGTGAGCTGAAATACATGTATAATAAATAAAACAGTTTGTGTGAGTCAACACTAACATCTTCTCCTTTTATATTTTCTAATTTTTTGGGGCCACGGTGCTGGCTGATATTGAATTGATCGCCTTCGAATTCGCGTAGATCTTCTTGGTAACGGTCTTTCATTTTGCTCAATTTCTTTAGGGTTTTCGACTCCTTGTTGCTTAACCGGAGTGTTCCGAATTTGGAGGTACAATTGAAAATCCGTATCTTTATTTCTCGGGTACCGATGTCTTAATTGATCGATATGCTTTTTTATAATTTCCTACTTTAACTCTTCACGTTAACGAGAACATCCCCATTACACAGATTCTCATAAAATGTGTCAGGATCGACCTTGTTGATCTACCCTTCTTTCGAACTTCGTTTCTAAAATAACACTCTCTTCCTCTAACCACAAAACGGTAGATTTTTGGCCAGATCTCTGATTTTGTCTGAACTTTTTGCTGCAGTGGTTGGTATGTGTCGATATATGGGCCAATTCGCCGTACGTTCCAATGTTGACTAAGGGAAAAACCATCTGGACCTTGAGTTCATCTATACTGTAACAAAAATTCAATAAATGATTCATCTGGACCTTTCATAGGTTTTTGTATGTCCCTTTTAAGTATGTACGAACCGCTTAGCCAAACCGTCTGTGGCTGTGTGATACGGAGATCCCATTATCAGCGATATACACCTTTCTTCGCACAATGAACAATATTCCTGAGAAGAAAAACGAGCCAGAATTATCAGACACTATCATGGTTGGAATACCAAAATAGCTGAAATCTTTTTCTAAACATCGAATTGTAGTAGTAGACAATACATAATTAACTTGATGAATGGTTGGATATTTTGAAAACGTGATTACTGTCACCAGCCAATTCGAGCCTACAAAATTTAGGGCATAATCACTGTGGATTCTAGCACACGGTTTTGTATTGGGTTCCATGGATCACACTCAAACGTTAGGAAGACTGTTTAGAAAGGCACCACATTGTTCGCATTCCTGACCTAAACGGGATATATCGTCGTACAGGCCAAGCTAATATACAGCTATTCTTGTCAGTGACTTCGTCCTCTCTCGCCCGAAAAGGCCGTAGTGTAAACTCTCGAGGATTCTCTGTTTAAGAGTTTGAAGAATTAATCGTGGATCACCTTATAACAGGCAGTCGTTTATCACCACCAGGGAATTCTGAAGTTTTTTTATACGGTCCAAGGTTTTATCCAAGTTGCGAGGCCACTAATTTTTCACCATTTTCATGACTCCTTGTAGTATGGCGTCTCGAAGCGTCTCCTCAGGAACAATTTGCGGATTTGAGCGACAGATGTGTTGACTAAGACATGAAATGTTGCAGATAGTATCAGCGTCTTTAAACTCTTTCACTCTGTCTAATTCAACATAAAGTCCAAAAGGGAAGTTTACTCAGCGCATCGACTTTGACCTTTACACTATATTGTAGTCATAACTGTTCCGAAATATTTGCCCAGCCCGCCAACCTATTTGCTTGAAATGCAAAGGTTGGTGTGTCTTCTGCCAAGAGAGATAGCAGTTGCTTGTGATCAGTAACAATCATAAATTTTCTGCCACACAAAAACTGATAGAACTTATGAATACCAAAAAATAATCGACAGTCCCTCCTTTTGAATCTGCGAGTAATTGCGCTGAGACTTTGTAATAATTTTTGAAACGTGGGACATAGGCCTGTCTGATCCATCCGAATAGCGCTGAAATAACACTTCACCTATCAACGAACTCGAAGCGTCACAAGTGATTGCTGTAATTTTAGATGCATCGTAGTGAGCTAAAACTTTTTCAGATGTGATGACAGCCTTAAGCGATTTAAAAACTGCTCCATGTTTTTGGGTCCGTATCCATTTAAACTTGTTAGTAGTAATAAATACAACGGACGCACGATTGTGGATATATTCATTATGAATTTATGATAAAATTGAATTTGCTCCAGAAATGAACGTAATGAATGTCGATCGCTGGGTCAAGGCATTTCAAAATCCGCATCAGGTTTTGGGCGCTTGGATATACCCTTAACGGAAATTGTGTGTCCCAGATATACAACTTCACTCTTGGCAAATTCACATTTACTATCGGGGAATTTAAAACCACATTCGTCGAGTCTGCGAAGCAAATTATCGAGATTTTTCATATAGGAATATTCGTCGATACCTTTAACGAGAATATAGATTTAATTAACAGCTATGCATTTAAGGTCAACAGTAATGTTGGGCATTATGTCCTGGAAATATCGCTGAGTCGACTCAATGCTGAACGGAAGTCTCGCTTGCAAAAACACCCCTCGATGTGTATTTATGGCCCGACGTTACTGGCTATCAGCACTTAACCGAATTTGATTGTATGCATTTGCCAGGTCCACCTTTGTGAAATAGTGGCACCCATTAAATTGACTAAGTAATACATCGACTGATGATATTGGATATCGATGTTCATCCGGTATTTTTTTAAGAAGGTACTATAATCACCATATATACGTAGTTTACCCAAACTATTTATTCTGATTCGCAAAATAGGACTCCCAAATTCGTTGAACGGACATTAGATCCAGACATCTCTCTTCACACATTCATCCAGTGCTTTGTTAACAACTACTTTAAGAGAGAAGTTTATTGACCGCTGTTGGAATATAAATCGGTTTGAAATCTTGTTTTAAACTGAATATCCTGCTCTACATCTTTGGGGCAGCCGAGTCCTTCCGTCCAAGGATAAGGGTAGCGCTCCAATATTTTCTCTGCTCTTAGCTCTCGAATCAGCTGAATTTAACCCTTTTTAAGGAATATACAGTTTTTTTTGTACAATAGTGAATCCAAAGATTGTTTGAGAATCAGTGTTTCTCTTATGTCTGCGAGATTTAAGTTTTGATAAATTGTTACGATGAATTGTAAATTTTGGTTCATCCAACACTCTCGATCAAAGTATTTTACCTCCTGAAAGCGATAGCTCCACGCAAGGATATGCCAACCATTTGCTGATCTATATGCGTTAGTTAAACGCTTTAAAATTGGCTTATTAAGTGATCACCAGTTGACTTTTTAAATGAAACTCTCAGGAGACTCCTTTAAGATCTGTAACTTGAATGTAAGACTATTAAGTATCAGGTCATTTTCGATTGTATCCTATAACCAAAAATACCACTTTGACCACATTCTCCTCGTTATACACAAATCGATTTTTATTAAACTTTCTGTGACAAACAGCTCAAGTGTGACGCTTCATGTTACAATATCTACGTACGTTGCCGCAGAGTCTTCAGTGCTGCCTTAAATGCCATCGTTCCCACAACTGAAACAAGGTTCCATAGCGTCTCGATTTTTCTCATAAACATCTCTCGCCGGACTTGAAATCTTATCGACCTCTTCAGTGTGGTTGCTTATATCCTCCTTAGCGGTGTGAGAGTCATCCTCCACTTCTGCAGCTATCTCTATAACCGGATCAAACGTCAACTCATCAGATGATTTATGAAATACTGCTTTAATTACATTTTCCCAATAACCCCCCAGATGAATCCCGTCTTCAAACCCTCTTAGAGGTGGGTCAGAAATAGAAGGAAAATCGCATGTCAATTCTTTTTCTCTCACTCGTGCTGCTAGTTCACGCGCAGTTTCATTCGATCGGCGGCTATGTTCCGTGTAGAACTTATGTCGCTCAAGGACTACGAACTTCCGGCTACCATAATGTGTGCTCATGATATCCTTTATGACGTTACAACTCAGCTGGTCCACATTCCTTGGTTCTTTGAACTGCGCTGGGGTAGTTTAGACCAATTGATATGTTGTCTTACTCTATCTTGTAATAAAAACTGGCGTAAACTAGTTATCGGCAATGAAATTCGCTTCACAAAATGTCATGACACGGCATTCGTAGGCTCCTCGCAGCTCCTCCGTGGGATTAAACGATGGAAAGGTCTCTCCTGCAGTCTCTATGATCTTCGATGACTTGATTGCTTGCTTTAAGCGCCGGATTGGATCATCATGTACTTTTATCTGTATCCTACATCTCTTATCCTATATTTCTAATTGCTTAGTTAGTACTTGAAGTAATTTGCTGAATTCACTTTCCATTTCACTCTCGTCGCTAATTATGTTATAGTTTTCTGCCGCAAGCGAACTTTTATAAATAGAAAAAATAAATAAAACAGTTTATATATGTCAACTCTAACACCCTAAAATATGGAATCTTTAAATGTCAATTTACTTATAAATACACATCAGAATCGTTGAAAGTAATCATCAGAAAGTCGACTATTTTGGACGGAAATGGTGGATGAATGCAGTTCTGATTTAACTTAAAACCTATACAGCATTTTTTATAGGTTATTTACAACACATGGAATAATGTTTAACAGCTAATATTCTCTCAATAAATGGTCTGATAATAATAATTTTTTTTAAACGTCGAATAGTCCCAGCCACTCATTATTAGCAATCGCTCGAAGTCGGCAACCGAACAATTGGACTCAGTAAATTTTTTGTACGTATCAATCAAGAATCTATGCTAAATGTGAAAAAATCTCTGAACAATCAGCGATTTTTAGGATGGTTAGAGATATTTGTCGAAAATATTTAGATCATTTGGTTGATTTGAAGAAGAGAAACCGATGACGTATGTGACGGCTAATTTTATTGTTTATTCAAATTCTAAATATGAATCAAATGATATTTTAAGAAATATTTTCTCAATGTTTATCACATAGTTTTCTGGATTTGTTAAATTGTGTCTAAACGGATAAATTAACCTCCAATCATTCAGAATATAATTATATACGTTACGAATCGAAAGGCCTATATCGTCAGAGTTTTTTTAAATATATAGTTGATAGTATTTCGTTTTTTCATATTTATATTATACGGTGCCCATACCATTCGTCTCATTACTGTTCGTCTCAATACGATTCGTCTCAAAGGTTTCGTCTCAATTACGATTCGTCTCAACTACGTTTCGTCTCAATACGATTCGTCTCACTACTGTTCGTCTCAACTACGTTTCGTCTCAATCGATTCGTCTCACTACTGTTCGTCTCAACTACGTTTCGTCTCAATCGATTCGTCTCACTACTGTTCGTCTCAACTACGTTTCGTCTCAATCGATTCGTCTCACTACTGTTCGTCTCAACTACGTTTCGTCTCAATCGATTCGTCTCACTACTGTTCGTCTCAACTACGTTTCGTCTCAATCGATTCGTCTCACTACTGTTCGTCTCAACTACGTTTCGTCTCAATCGATTCGTCTCACTACTGTTCGTCTCAACTACGTTTCGTCTCAATCGATTCGTCTCACTACTGTTCGTCTCAACTACGTTTCGTCTCAATCGATTCGTCTCACTACTGTTCGTCTCAACTACGTTTCGTCTCAATCGATTCGTCTCACTACTGTTCGTCTCAACTACGTTTCGTCTCAATCGATTCGTCTCAGTTACTGTTCGTCTCAATCGATTTCGTCTCAGTTACTCTTCATCTTAACTAATTTTCGTTTCAACTACGCTTCGTCTCAATCTATTGGTTTCAGTTACTGTCAATCTCAAAACTGTTTATTCGCATGCCTTTATATTTCTGTTTTTGACATTTCAAATCTCATAAATAAACAAAATATAACATCAACATCATTATTAACTACTGTACTAAAGTTAACTAAATGATAAATGAGCCAAACATCTTATGTATGTTATTACGCCGGTACGACCATAGTTCGTTACTGCTCT
>JWZT01001836.1:306861-338639 GCA_000827895.1 Thelohanellus kitauei | reverse complement strand
GTATAAGTTAAATGCTACAAAAAAAAAGACAGAATACATTTGACTCATTTTTTGCATTAAAATAAATATATGTACCTATCTACCCATTTATTTGTTTATTTGGATTTTTTTCTTAAAAGTTTATATTACATAAATATTGGTAATTTCATATTACCTATATGTAATTTACAGTTTCTAAGAGTTGATAAAATAAAATTATTGAAAAATATATCAATTGTTTAATTTTATGTGTGTATTATTTGTTAATGGACTTAGTTGCCAAAACCAAATGAATTAATTCAAAATAAGTGAAGTGCGCTTAATTGGGACAATATTTCCAAGTCCTGATGTGTTTCAATTAAGCGGAATCGACTGTACTTACGAATTTCGCGTATGTCATTGGTTATACGAAGTTGATGAAATTGTCCAAGATGCTTTATAATCAATGAATGAAACAAACATTGAATTTACACGAACAAAAACCCAAATGAAAAATATGATGAAACATTTAAAATATCTAGACGAATCTTATACGTTATTGACTATCAAACATGCGTAATGGCTGACGATAACAACCTCTTACATTATACTAGAGATGCACGTGCAATTTAAACAGTCATATAGGAGCTAATTGTCCAAAAATGTCAAAAAATAGGATTGAAATTTGTAGATGAATCGTTTTATAGATTGATAATTATAGTCTCAGATGAAACACGTTTTAATTTAACAATTTTTACGTCCGCCATTTTGAAGAAAGTAGAAAAAATATTAAATGCGATGTAATTAATTCGTGTATTTTTAGAAAAATTGAAAATTAAGAAACTGAACCTAGATAGAAAAAATGATTGAACAATGAAATGTTTATTATTACCTCTTCTAAATGATTAACAGTAAAATAATTAGTACAAACAGGATAGGAAAGAAGATTTAGTTATAGTAGCTTATGAATTGAACTTGATTTGTATTCGAATTTGTGGATTGTTTTATTATCTATTCAGCGAAACATGTGATTAACAATATTATCGTATATTTACCATCAGAAGAGCCTGAGTCCCTGATCAAGTTTTGTTCAGCCATGAACATAAGCCTCAAATAATGAATAATAAAAATATGCAAATGCTCACTCTATGGACATCCATACCTTGCGTACATATCTTTTTCATAATTTGGAATGGATTAACTGTCGTTTCATTTCATTAAGAATAAATTATCAAAAGCTTTTTAATCGAATTGAAGAGGTATAAACCGTATTTATTTGCAAGTAAATATATTCAATATTATTCTAGAACTCTAGATGTCAAATAAAGGTATAGTTTTGATATTTTACGTGTTTGAAATTCGTATTTAAACGATATTAATATCATGTATCATTATATAAATAGATATTATCAAAATGAAGTTCATCCACGATGGCAGTGGGAAAGAACATGATATAGTTTCTCACACACATCGATCTTCGGATATATTCGAGGCATATACGATACAGAGCTGGGGGTCGAAGGGTGAATTTTTGAAACGAATTTTCGTAATCTACATTTGTATCGAAACCTCCAAAATTGTACAACTGATCATCTACAACAGCCATGTTATTAAAAATAAGGCCTGTTTTGAGATTCTAGATATAAAATTCACATACGTAATCATGTTTACACCATTCGAGCGTATCTAAATCGATTCTCCAAATATCGGAGTAATACGTATGGATGTATGGCTTGAAACCGCCACTCATTAGTCCAAAGTTACCAGAAAATGCAATGGATTCATAAATGCGATGATCAGGGTAATCTCCATGTCTAGAGATCGTTTCTCTTGAAGTCCATATATTTTTAGAAAAATCAAAAATCTTGATTTCTTTGAATTTATTTGATACATTTAGCGTTTCTTCAAAACAATATATTCTATTTTATACATACTACTACTGATTTTTGTACACAGTTCCTAATATTTGACAGTTAAAATTAGGTTTTATTCCATTTTGTGACACTAAAGACCATTTAGACGTCTTCAGAGTGAATTTGTACAGTGTTCCCAATTTCAAACTGCCATGAAAACCACCGAAAACGTACAGAGATCCGTTATGGTATAAAAGTAAATTTCCACTCATGGGAGGTGGTGTATTTTGATCATAATCATATGTATGGGGATATACGATGTTCCATGAAGCATTAGATAAATCGAATGAAACGAGTGAATTTGTCTGTCGATAATCAGCATACTCAAAGCAATCTCCGCCAAATAAATAAACTAAATTTCCAACTGAACAAATCGAGGAAGATAGACAGGTATCTTTGATTTCAATCGGTGTAAAGTATCGTGTCCAAACATCACTTATTGTATTGTAGCTCCATAAATCATCACACTCATTGCCTGTGATGGTATCTGACCCACCATATAAAATTAAAAATTCACGGACAGTTGTCATGCAGTGATAGGCACGATTTTCGGGAATCTTCTGCTTATTTCTTTCGCTCATTCCGAAAGTATTCTGCGGATGTCCAGTAATCAAATACTTCGAGATATGTCAATTAAAAGACAGCTGATTTAGAAAAGAATCTTCAGTTTCAGTATGTGTTTATCAATCTTCTGTTTATAATATATTGTGTCGAAATATTTCTTCCGTCTTCTGAATTCAGAAGTAAGTATATGATTTCTTGGTGGTCGGCGAATACTATTAGGGGTGTAAATCAATGGTTTTTTATGAAAATGTTTACAATTTCGATAACTTATGTTGACCATTTAGTCATTATAAATTAAATGGGGCTAATAATACCTCATTTAACGACAACCTGATTATGGCGTCAATAAACCATAAACTTAATGTTAATTACCCATGAAAAGAAACACAGCCATTACTCGAATACAGCCTAACCTTTCTCAATTTACATTGTTAAACTTCTTGAATATTTTTAAGCGATGAGTAACGAGCGAACGCTTAGGTACAAGATTCTAAAATCAAAGATCAAAATTCCTCATATTTGGTAACTTTAATCAGTCCTATTTTGATACAAAAGTTGTTACGTCATCAATAATTTTAAAGACCAATTATGAACAATATAATGCTTCTCATAACAATAGTCAATAGTTATTGATAATTATTAATAAATCAACACTTCGATTTGATTGTGACGATTATCATAATATTGATATAATCGTCCCGTAATGATCTATGCTATCTCACGCAATTCAAAGCTACTCTACTTGGCTACATTTATCGCAGATGCGGAATACAATCTGAAAACAGATAATTATGAAAGTTTCTTTGATATCACATTATACCACTAATAGATTAGATTGGGCATAGTTGGTTAATTACAGGGTATTGCAATTCTAAATTCTCCTCCCTGCGATTGTACATTTCCTATCTTGAAATTTTGTAATTTTACCCAGAAGCGTTTTTTTAATCCATCGAGTGAAATGTGGTACTTGATGCCCTTTAAATAAAAGAATCAAAAATTGATAATTCAAATATATGTAAACCATAAAACTTTAATCACTGATGTTAAACCAAAAAAAAATTTATTCAATAGACGGTTCTCGTAATCTGGCCGATTCTATACAGCTCCTCATCGTCCTGAGATTTCTTGATATTGTGGCCGTAGGTACACCGATATTGTCTGCTCTCAAACGACATTTTTAACCACTGGCAATATTAATGTGTTTTTACATGCGATTTCATGGTAAATTGTTTTGTCTATATTTGTAAACTTAGAATTTCGATGAACACGCGTGTTTCTGCATTTCTCAGCAACATGTGAAAAGGTTTGCTGCTGTTCATTCATCTTCAAACTATTAGACACTCACTTACTGCATATTTTTAACGTCCTAGGAAACAGCCTTGACGAGTGTTTCCACCTTATTGCGCAATTGATATTATAAGCTCGTGAGCTTCGTTCCAAATATATTTTCTGGTTTTCCGTGATATCATCTTTTTGTAAGGATGTTTTACAGTATGAATAAATGTGTTTCAACAGTGTCGATATATAAGTTCCCAATTTGGAATTCAGAATTGCAATACCCTTTAATTGATATTTTACATATCGAATGTCTATCGAAGCAAAACCTGGTATATTTAAACAAAGAACTGTTAAAAGTAGATTACTGCATTATTATACTCAAATCATGTAATCGTGTGTCATCGATTCATTTTATACATGGATTTAGGCCCAAATTGGTGCAACTGTTTTTTGTGAGGATTTCCATTTAAAATTTATTTTTCTTTAGTCTAAATTGATTTTTGTCGAGTAAAATTTGGTTTAGTCAGACAAATAGGACTTGTAGCATCAAAAAACAAACAGCTGACCGAATTGGACATGATAAACTCCTATTTGAACATAAAACACCGCAAGTTCGAAATGTTAATTCCGGTAATCAGTAAAAACTAATGACAGGAATAAACTACATTACCAAACAAATGATCATTAATAATGAACAAAGTGCCAAAAATGCTAGAGTCCCCCACGTCTGATAAATTTGCTTGTTAATAATTGTAAATTCTTGAAGAATATTGAAAGAACTATCATTTACGCACCAAAATATGGTTTATTATCATTTAAATAAAGAGCATTAATGATGGAACGAGGTAAAATATTTGTATCTCTTCTCAAATCTAAGGATTTCCTTATAGACTCACGGCATAGACGATAAAGGGCTGGAGGCCAAACGATGATCATACTCAATATTTTAACATAATCAACGCGGTCACCATAACGTCCAAAACTGTATAGGTAGTAGCCGTCAACGATGGGGGTGCAACGAGAGTGTTGACTTGCATTAAGAATCTTGATGTTAATTTCGCATACATTATTCATTTTATACCATTCGATGGTTTCTAAATGTATTTTCCAGATACTATAGAGTTGTATATATGTGCGTAAATGCATCGCTCAACATATAGATCCGAATTCACCCTAAAATGATATAGATTCATTACTTCCATTATCTGGATACTCCAGATTTTTCGATCTCGTTCTTTTCGAAGCTTATGTATGGGTCAAAAAATCGAAAATCATGATTTTTCTAAATCTGTCTATTCCATTAATAGGGGTTTCAAATACATATAATCTGGTTTGTCAAATTTTTACCGATTTTTGTAGACTGTACCAAATATTTTCCGAACAAAAGTAGGTGTGTCTGTATATGGTTGTATCATGAACCACGTCGACGTATCTTGAGAGAATTGATGCATTCGTTACATGTTAAAATATAGCTCTCACTTTCCAATACGTACATAGATCCGTCGTGGTAAAAAAAGTAAATTTATACTCGATGGACGTGGAACATTTTGGTCAAAAAATACCGTTTGGTAGATAGAGAGGTTTCCCATATGGAATTACTAATATCGAATGAAAGTAAGGTAACAGTCGATGTATCATATTTATATAATGTCTAGTTTCCGCAAAGTAAGTAATTTAAGTATCAAATCGCACAAATGGCAGACCATAGCCATTCAGCTATATTTTCAGTGGGTATTATATGGAGATCACAAGCACCACTTATAGTATTATAACTACAAATATCATGACAATTTGTATGTTTATGGTTATCATAACCACCATATATAATAACAAATTCACGAAGAGAAGTCATAAGATGTTCGATAAAATATTCTGGAATCGTTTGAGACCTTTCTTGGTGCACTACAACATCATTATCTAAACGCCTCATGGTTTGAAATTTTTAGGTGCGGACGCTTGTTATAATTTAGAATCAAATATCTGACATTTTTTTTGGAAATTTATTGTTCTGAAATATATTTTGTCAGGGTTATCACGTGAATTATTGGTCGGTGTGTGTCGGGCGGTCTGCAGAGATTTTTCATTTTTTTTAAAGGGATGCTATACCCACAACTATAAAACAACATTCAAGCTTAACAGCAATGCTTTGACTAGATAAAAAACGATAAAGACATACTTTTAAGGCCTATGCTTAGAATTTATTAAAAATTTTTTAAATTAACCAGGCGAGTTCGGTCTTTTAATACGAAACGATTTTCATTAGATTTAAATAAGCTTTGTCAATTTTGAACTGGCGTAACGAAAAAATGTGAACATTATTAAATCTTTAGTATATTCACATTCCACAACTCAAGCATTTAATATTTGAATATATCGAACTCTTTAAAATTCACCATCTATACCGGTTAATTATAGTAAGGTGGTATTCAGGTAGTAAGCACCACCACGCCACCTCCCCCTGATTCACATATGCAAAATTAAATGAAATGTTTTTTTATATGGATCGTCTAGTGAATGATTTCGAACCGAAAATCGCATACATCAATTGTAAGGTGTTGAGAATTACAGGCAACTTTCTTCAAAAATTTCTCAATTCGCCATGGCTTAAGAGCATTTTAGACAAAATCATGTCAGCCATTCAGTTATCGCCCATATGCGTTAGAGGATCCCATGCTTACTGAATACAATTAAGGAGAAATTACCCCGCTATCTCAAATCTTTTATTTATTGTCAATATGTGATCTCACGAATATGTTAAAAACAAATGTTCTGACATCAAAAATCGCAAAAATACTTTTTTCCCAGATAAAGATTGAACATAAACATCGTCGTTAGTCGTTTATAATTATTCATTTTTTTGGTCAGCATCGAATTTTTCTAATTATTAATATAATCAACAAATGATGATCATTCTAATATTTCTCACGTTATCGATATCAGGTATCGGTGATTCAAGAGATAAAAAATATATAAATTTCTATAAATTTGATAAAACGTTTCGGTTGTGTAATACAATACGAAAATTCGTTAAATTTCGATTTTATACATTAACTGTGTAGAATTATCAAATATAAACGTCTACCAAACCTTTACTACCATTTTTTTTTGATGAAAGATAATATCATGATCAAAGTAGAATGCCTGATTATACAGTTCTACAAGATAAACGAGCCATTTTTGTTTTATTTATTCATTAGAAACATTGAAACTTTTAGCATACAATTTTTAAAAATACGAATGAAAGTTTATAGTTTTAGAGTTTAAGCAATTTAAAAATACAACCTATGTAAACATCTGCTCAGAAAATGAATATTATTTAGTATCTAGGTTCGAGTGAAACTATTGTTTTTCTGAATTCACGGCCATGTTTTCCGACGCTAAATATGATAGAAAATAAAAATATTTAATTCAAACTGTCTGGAAGTGAAAAGAATAGTTATTATACATTGTTCGTTTGATGTAATTTAGACCTTAAATAAATCCATTCGTTAGATTTCGTTATTGTATCTTCGTATTATAACTTTTTAACAAATTTATTTTTAATTGATGTTATCTAACTCATCACACTCACTTATTAAATTCCTTGGTAACATTTTCCTATATTGATTAGTCCTAATTTAATCAATTTTTTTAAAGGCAGCTACAGCTATGAAGACATTCAGCGTTCGGTCATTTTATGATGATGAATAAATCTATTTTAGTGAGAATATCTTCATAAACAATCATGTCATAATATTGAACAATGCTCATATTGAGTCCATTAAATGAGAGGTTATCAATTTTTTTCTGCCGCGGATCCCTTCAAGGCTTTTAGCCGACCTCACAAACTATTCATGGATATGGATTGAAAATCTCTTCGTTAAATGCATTATCTGCTTTGGTAAAAGTATACTCGTTGTTGACATAGTCACAAAAATTGTGTGAAAGTCCTATTTAACCATTGTAAGTTCACGGAATTTCTTGTATAAAATTTAATAAATTAAAATGGCGTTTGTCTGATAAACTAGGCTTTTAAATCGTATAATACGTTGATTGTTGCCTGAACTAAATATAAATAAAAAAAAAGTTTCACAAAATATGTGTATTTTGGCTGTATTATATATGAAATATTAGGACTATAATAAGTTAAAAGATCAACTGAATTTATTAATATTTAATTCAAAAAATTATACTTTCTTAATGATATCTTTCTGTGTGTTGAAATGTTTGTTATCTCAATAGTGAATCTGCAAATCAATGATTCTATTGCTAATGGCACATTTTTTGAGAGTAAAATAACATTCGTACCAAATCGGGATATACTTCAGTTTTGCTGAAAATATTGCCTTGGACTTGCAAAAAAGCAGTCTTGTGTCTCGCGATAAACTTAAAAAGATCTGTAACTGAAGTCTAGTGTGATCTTTAAAGTTGATGTAAAAAAAGATATATATTTTGCATTTGATATATGAATCAGAGGAATAATTGTATATATTGACAAAAGGAATTTAAGTTAAAAATATAACTATGGTAGAAAACAAGTACATTAGTGCTCATTAGAAGAATAAGAAGCTTCATTTTTTAATGTTCCCTCGCTGAAATTCTCACAACGAAAATCAGAGAAACCTTTACGGATTATTTTATATTAACTTTGATATGGAATCAGAATTTTCATCGATATTTTGAGGGAATACAGAAAATCTGTTAATATCGTTAAGTTTAATTTATATATTTTTAAGCAGATGTAAAATTTATTTGACCATTACTTCAAAAATTCTGACCTATACAAATTCGATAAATTTTTGGGTTTCTAAATCAAAAATTTCTCTCTGCTAATATGGATCTCTCGATATGTCTGTGTACCTCAGAATATTATATCAAAACCCATTAAACATAAATATTATCGTAAAAACACTAAATTGAGGATACCAAATTTTTTGATATATAATGAAATTTTTTATGTATATATTAACATAACTTTCATTAGGTCATCGATCTATATTTTAATTATTGTGATAATACAATTTTTATATGGAAATATACGTGTTCTTTAGTTAAGTGGTTCGAAAATTAATTATCTCAAGTTTTTATAAATTATATATCACAAAATTTAAAAACATGTAAGATTCAAATGAATGAAAAGTTTTAATTTTTAATCATGTATTAAAATGAAGAGAGAAATGAATTGCAAGTATATATCATCATATATACATTCAAATCTCAAATAAATATATTACTCATTAGACCGATAATAGAAAGCGGCTTTCAAACTGTTCGGAATAAATGAAGATGGAATATTTTCATGTCCATACAAGGATGCCAAAAAATGAGTATCTTCTAACACACCATAGGTAATTTTGAAATTTGATAACTATTAATCTCTAGCCTCAAAGGCTGCCTAATACAACAGTGTATTTAGAAAAAAATACCAGCTATTTTAGATATTAACCTCATAAAAATTGAATACGATGAACATATCTGGTTTTATTGTTCGCCTACACAACATATAGAATTTGAGTCAGTTATACAATATTTAGAGTTAGGTAAAATTTTGTTTAAACAATATATTAGGAAAGCCATTACAGAAAAAATTGGATTGATCTAATATTCACACTTTTGAAATGTGGTTGTGAAAAATAACCTGTGCGTTCCGTTTGGAGTGTTGTAAACATACAACATCAAATTGAGTTACATTATATTAAGGACAATCATTCAGCTGGTTAGAATAAAACCCATTAAAAAACCATACAAGATAACGATTTTTATCAGCGATTATAAAATCAAGACGACCTGAGTTGGTTAAATTCAAAAATTTTTATCACAGTTTCCATGTGATAAACTGTTAGTATAAATTCGTTTTGATTGGAACGTAATTACAGGATGAATTTACAAAAATATTCCATTTTGTCACATGAGAAACATTTTGAGGAATTTAAAACGAAGAACTGTGTATTAGAGTCGTCATCAACTACTCTAATCACGTCGGCATCCATCGGCCATCTTTCGGTACTAAATTACTAAGATTGCAACAATATTTCTTTATTTATTGCGGGTTTTACTCGATAGGTTCTTAAACTATAATAACGACGCATGTTAAATATTTATAAAGGAATAAGGTCATAACAACATCCTTGATACAATAAGTACATCATAAGGTGAAATTAGGTAATTATCATTATAAATGAGGCATTTTGTTATCATGCGTATTACGATTTTCATTCCGATTTAGGAAATTGTGTAATTAATGACCACGGCATCTTCTATTAGTAATAGTTGGTGTATGATAATGTAATAAAAGGACCACTTCACAAATCATTTAGATATCTAAGTGCTTTTTAATTATGACATTATAGTCAATCGTGTCACAATTTGGGAATGCGTAACGATTTTAATAGTCATTATGTTTATTGACAGGCCATTAAATCGAGCTCTTTGTGACAAATTGTATATCCCCAAAACATCTCTGTTTTACAATTTATTGGTACTGGGATATGGGATATTTTCTAAGATTTTTTTGTAATTAAAGAGAATAGATGCATGTAATATTATCCAAATGATATGGGTTGGTAATATCAGCGGCTTAAAGGCGGCCTGACCTACTCGGCGGTTATCCATATTTGATGGTTTGTGTGGTTAACTGTTTCAAGCCTCCGTTCTCCTCATTTCTCTTCGTTGCACATGCATTCCTCCTGCCATTTGCGGTGTCATGTATTTGATTAATTTAATTAGTTTATCACTACTACCATTTTCAACCAGTCGGTCAACGAGTGATCTATCCTTTCCAGAAATATGACCATCCGGCTTCCAATGTTCCAATGGACCTCGGTAGTTGATTTTGGTAAAATTAGGTCAGAATCCAGGTTCTTTTTTTATTCACCATTCCATTCCCTTTGAGTCAACTACGATGTCCATGATCTCATTTTCTCCTACAAAAGAAGGTGCTAATGGTGATGATACAGGTTTAAATCAATCTCCATCACCTTCTAAATATGTCCCGCAGCCAGATGCTGTGATTCATCCAACTTTTCCAGGATTGGATATTTCTGGTTTACTGCCGTTGAGTGCCTCTCAGGCAGCCACCAGTAATGTGTTACATCAACCTGGCCAAGAAACGATTGGTTCCACAGTCTGGATGGTCCCTCATTCACAAGGAGTTTATCTTCATCCGAGTAGACACACTCCATCACCCGCTCAAATCATTCATATTTATCAAAATTTCCCACAGCCACCTACAGCCGACGTTATAACACTTCAGCAACATACATCCCAACCTGTAGGAGATGTTTACAATCATATTAACCCCTATGCAGCAATGAACGTTGGTGGGGATGTCAACGTTTCTCCCGCTGTATCACACGCTAGTCCGATTGTCAACGAGTACGATTTTTTAGTGGCTGATGCCATGAAAAAGGCTGCCACTGCTGCTGCTGCCCATCAAAGAAATATTCTTTTACGCAAAGAAGCTCATAAGGTCCATAATCAGTCTGTGAATTTCCAAGAACAGGCTATTGCTGCCATCAACCTAATGAAGGCCTATCCGAATGGACCGAAAGGTTTCTTATTATCTTAACGTTAGGAAAGTCCAAGAAAGACTAGGATGTCTTCTATGCTTCAACGAATATTGAAATTCTTGAATTAAAGCGTATATTGAGATTTTCTGACTATTATTTTGAGTTTTATGACTGATTTAATAATGAAACACTTAGCGGCTCGTCTTGCCTGATGTCGACATGGTATAACTTAAACGCGAGCGATGGTTTAAATTTCTATGTAATTATTGAAATTGGACGCGTGCAATGGATTACGAGTTTCGAACCTTCTCTTATGTATTGCCACAAAATGTGAAATTTCTTACTTTTGTGAACATTTACTTGATCAGACGTATCTACAAGAGTTTGAAATATCTGTATACTCTAGAAAGGTTAAATTCGTAAACGATGATAACTGATTCGTTTTTGCCCTCTAAATCGGCAATAATAAGGTCATGTTTTAACTTCTTACTTTCGATTCTGGATATATGTTATAAACCACTAAGAAATTATGTGTGTTTCTATATCTGTTCTTGGGGCATGAGATGGGCTCTATTATTTTCCTTTCGGTTATTGTACAGTTATATTCTGGTTTTTCATCAAGTTAATAAGGTCGTTCGGGTAAATATTGTCTTGTTCCGCGTTTCCTATTGCAACCACCCAAATATATATGTTTTTGAGAACGATATTCTTTCCTCTCTGAAAAATATATTCCGTCATTTCTTTCGTGGAATATTCAAGATCATCCTACTCAACTACCTTTAACTAATTGAGAGCAGAGATCATTAGGAAATGCGACAGTATCGTTATGAATAAACAAACATTTTAAGATGTTCAATAATTGCCAGCGAACGGATGCCGATCTGGTAACGTAGCACCAGTGGGCTGAGGATAGGGGTGAGTGTTTTGTGGGTGTTAGTCCTTAACTACCCTAACTGCTTGCAGAAGGGTGCCTATCCGGCGTATGTCCCAAACAATACGTGGACACCGTCCCAATCGCGGTGGACGTAAAGTCCGTGCAGTAATGTACCGGTGCAGGTTTAAACACCTCTAGTTGAGTCAAAATAAGCTGTGCAATAAACAACACAAAAGTAAAAATATTGCAAAATCAAGTATTCAAAGTATTTAATATGAGCGATTCATGCCGTTAAACCATCACAAACAGAACTTAAACTGCAATGCAATCCTTGTTTCTTTCGATCAGAATAACTCACAAAAGAAAATTATAACTACTGTAGTACTTATAATCAGCGTCTTAAAAATGAAGGATACAGCCATTTTCTGCAATTAGAATGAGTGCAGCGATAATAACTCGGGAAAGTAATACAAAATCATTCAATTGTTTACGTTTAATAATGTAATCCAAAATCTGAATCTCGATAATTTATAAGAAAAATCTATCATATATCTGATAAACTCACAAGATATTTCTGATGTGATGAGTTATACTGCATAGTATTTTTTTGTCATATTTACTGAGATTTATAGCGAATAGAACCTGGCTTTGAATTAAACGAGACAATATAGCACTTATTTTATATATATAAACATGCTAATATATCATTATTTATTGCCGATCGATTTTTTGACGGTTGTAGTAAAACAAAAATTTACATTGCTGAAATTTTGATTCATTTCCGCGCGTTTGTTTTAGAAATAAATGAATTTGTATATAACTATTTCTGAAAAAAATATTTTAATTAGAATATGCGAATGCGCGTTAAATAATCTGTTAATCCTATTCAACAAATTTATTGTTATACTATTTTTTATTGTGAACCAGGTATCATGGATTGGTTCAAAACATAGATGGAAAATGTACAACCCAGTTTTTTCGACTATTATCCAAGAGTTAGGTCGCATCATCGACAGTTAATAAATTAAATTTATTACTCAATTGCAACCCAAATCTAGGATGAAGGGATGATTGTGTTGATTCTATTTATTGCAAACTTAAAATTGAAATCCGAATAGTGATCCTTTATCAGATATGATCTGTGATTATTGTAATGCTAATAAAATCTAGTGATTCTTCTTTCACACAACTTTTTTATAACAATAGAAATTAAAACCTATTGAATTTAAGGGTACTAATTTTATATATTCAAGTTAATCGATATCATTTTACGTGATGGAATAACAAAATATTCTGTTCATTTTCCTAGTGACTGAAAATTAGATTGTTTGAATATATATACTGTCCTTTATTCGTGTTTAATTATAATTACATTATAGTGTAATGGAGGGGCTTTATAATAAACATTTTATCTATAAAGGTATGCTAGTTATGTGTAAATATTTTCAGATATTCAAAGGTCATCCATATTATATATGTTCTGTTCATATCCGATTTTGACATACAAACTTACTTCAGTAAAACGACTGACCTTTCCCTTGTTACTTAGAGTAGGCATTGATTATTACTTTGACTACTCGAAAACCTTCGTCTACTATCACTCACGCTCGAGTAGATCCTGCTTTCGGATAGAATGGTATGTGTTAAGTAAAAGTGTATCATTCGATATTAATCTTGCCTATTAACCCACTTGGCTCAAACAAATAAGCTAAGAATATTCGTTATTTAATGAGTTTATAATGTTATTTTGAGACATCATAAACATTTCGATGGTAACTAATATATTTTGCTTTACATTTTTTCCTGATATTTTTGTCACACTCACACCATGTTTGATAAATCGTATCATGCATTTTCTGTCATAGTTTGAAAATTAATAATCAACCAAATAGTATTCTTAAGTTTTTAGAAAAATAACAGCACTACAAAATTGGATATTTCCTATAAATAATTGAAACGTTTGTTTAAAATTAAATTAGAATTTTTATAAATTTATTATTGGTTGACTCAATCCATTTTAGAAAACAATCGTTTATGCTTAATCCGCAAATAGACGAGTGAATATTAAGGTCCCTTTTTCTAAAAGTTTAAAACCGTAAAATAACTTCAAATAGTGAGTAAAATATCACAGCGTTTAATGAGGTAGCAATATTTGGATTATTGTAAAAAACTGGACATTTTGCAAACGTGTTCATATGGTAGCAATTCTCATGGTTTATTTGACATCTCTAATTTTAAAACGCTCTTAAAAATGAATAGGTTACACATGAAGAATATTGATTGAAAGAAATGATACATTTGATATTTATACTAGCCATAGAGAATAGGATGCGAAGTTTCATAAATTATCATTATCTATTTTCAAACCATAAGTAGAGAGTCAACCGCCGCGCTAAATTGACAATAGAATGACATGGCGATGGCGATGCAAATAAACAAATATAATCCATGTCATCAGTTAGATTCAAGTTCATTGTCTTTATCGTCATACAAATAATGCCGTCACAGCACACAATAACCTATTGAATGCACCAATCTTATCAATTCGTACCATTTGAGATTTAAACATAAATATAAAGATTTCTACGTGTTTCTGACATTTTTTGGATGGGAATCATTTACTCTTTTTAGAGTGATAAGGATTGTTTGATGATATGTATATACTATCTATGATTAATTTTTCAGAATTTAGATTGTTTTCAGAAAAGACCTAAATGGGTTGTGGCAAATGATTAGAATTTTTGTCTATATTAGAAAAATAATACGCAGTGACAGGCAAAAATGTGGAAAATCGGCTAACTAAATTTGTATATTGTATAATCATACAATTGTAAATAAATGAATAAAATTGATAATTCAAATTTTCCATGCACTGAGGACTCCTAACGATTCATGATATTCTTTCTAATATTTTATTAAAAAATATTAGCCTATTCAAAAAAATTTCCCATGTTGTAATTTCATAATTATATCAAACTCATGGCCTATTTAAAACTTACTATTTCCAGATTTGTGCATTAATTATGCTTAATAATTTCACTTGCCTAAATATATCGATATTTAACAACAATTTAGCACTCATATTTTTATCAATGTCATGACTAGAAAAGGCACAAAAGATTTCATATCTACAACATTCTATCCTAAAATCAGACACCTGGAGGGAACTAATAAGTAAAGAAAATATGTATAAACAAAACCGCATGTATGAAAGCACTGAATTTTATTTTAATTTCAAAATCTGGTTCAGTATTGCCATATGTTTGATATTTTTCTTATGAAAGTGAAATTACATTAATAACTCAACATTTGTCGATAATTTTCATAAAAAATATCTCAGAACTAAAGTTTGCAAACATTTATATAAATTTATGTCATATCAGGAATAAAAAATTTTTAGATTTCAAATCTATATATCAATTTTGTCGCGATAAGAATGAGTTTACTTTTTAAAAACCAGATCCTGCCAACTTTCGAGGCTACATGAACGATATGATGTTTTTGAAATCCAAAAATATATTTGTGAATTCATGAATGTTATCAATAATATACTAAAACAAACGTTGATAGAAACCAGAACGAGATATCTTATGGCTATCCTGAATATAACTCGATAAATTCGAACTATATAATGATCATCAAACATGTGCGGTATTTCGTGATAGCATATTGATATTACTCAGAAAACCTAGTCTATAAAAATCTATCATAAAGGGTCCAGCTATTCTTGCACAATTTGAAATAATGATTGATGAATTCATTCTACGTTTTATTTAATAAATTTACAAGCAGCTAAATGGTTGGTTATATTTTTGGTGTATTACGTGATTTATCCAAATTTAAAATTAATATTTTTTGCGATTTTGCCAAAAAATTAGACATAACGAAATTTGAAGTAGCACATGAGCCATACCAAATGAAACTTGGTAATAATATGGAGAACGATATCAGAGACCCGAATTCACCCATAATTCCGTTTTCAGTCATAATCTCACATAGAAGACAAAATGAAATTATTAAATTGGGAAAAGATAAAGCAGTACAACTTCTGCTATTATATTCAACGTTTTAAAATGTTGAAAATTATAAGAGGTTGAATTGTATGAGCAGCTCAGTTATCATTTAATAACTCATCAGAGAAAAATGAAGAACATACATCTTGTTATTACATCCGTTGACATTTAACAATTGATGTGCTCCTAAATGTTTTATTTGAGTAAAGGTCGATCAACAAAAATATACATGTGTACCTGCTGTTTAACGATTAATAAAGATTCTAATTGAACGTGTATTTATTAATTTATTTATGAAATTTATCAAACTTGTATGCTGAGAATATTTTTCTGGCATAAATATGGATCATTTATTAAATACTAAGATTAATTATAAAGCTAAATTTTTGACAGTTTCAATTATCCAGTATGTTAAGGATAATATCGGCTCTTCTTTATAAATTATGGGCTTATTTGCAAATTCGAGACAGATGTAATAAAATTTATCAGGATCATATAGGAAAATTTCCAACCAAATGATACGATCTTAATTTTTTGGAGGGAACTCAGAAACATACTTGAAGCAATAAAAGACAATAGATTTACCTGCGGAATAATAATCTGGTTTGAACGTATACATATAAAATTCGCATTCGTAATTCAGTTAGAAACCACTTGTGGTTTTTTTAATAGATTCTTAAGATATATGTGACTTTATCTCTATGTCCACTATCTCAGAAAGCCAATTTTACTTGAAAATGGTACATTTATAATCATCACATCTTCAACGTATTCTTTTTATGAGTATTTTTATATTTTAATCAAAGTTTTGGTATATAATTCAAAAATGGAGACTTTTCTAAATCTGCATAATGTCAAGAGAGGGTCAAGATAAATCATAAATTTATTTAACAACAGTTTTATTTAAAATTATAGAGATTAGCTTGTATCTTATGGTTATTTTTAGGTTTTACTCCTCCTCGTCTCACAAACGACGATGTTGGCGTCATCAGATAGAATTGAGACATTTTGTGTTTTCCATGATAACATCATGATGATTGATCCCAATTAAGTTGAGAGATTCGTTGTGGTTATGAATAATCTTCGACACATCAGTGAAGGTGTATTATGGTCATGATGGTCGGTATGGAGAGATAGAGTATCATTTATCATTCGCTATATCGAATTAATCATCAAACTTATGCAGTTGAAAACAATCACGTATGTAGGATGAACAGAATATATAGACTAACTTTATCGAGGTAAGAATCAAACTGTATGAAAGACTGTTTTTATATTTCCGTCTGTTGACTCTATCAACTATAGACCATTTATTGAATAGCTGATATACAATTAGTTACAATCTGCATCCAGGGTATTATCGTAGCCCTAAAAGAAAATACGATATTCACGTATAGAAGTATGATGACTATATTTAGAGTGTTAAGGCCAAACTGGTTCGTAGCTAGGTTAATTTCAATGGTCATAAAATTATAATAATTCAGAATTAGTATATATTAAGATGAGACCTTGTCCGAATTTTAAAAGCAATACTAACGAAAATATCTACGTTTGTTTAATTTCGAATTTATACTTAACAAATATTACTGTTTTTTTATAAGAATTGCACGTTTAATGCTTTTGAAAGCTGTCGACGCAACCAGTGTTGATTGTCAGTTAATGATAGTCTGATTTACTTTTAAATATCAATCGAAGGTCTGCACCAAGCTAGAAGTGTAAATTAAAGATGGCTATATTCTACGTAGCTGAAAAACAACTGGCGTCGTGTGAAAAATATCGTACTAAATGGAGTTAGCGAGTTAGCAAGAATGAATCATAAAGGATCTCAATGGCATCTCGAAACACGAATCGCCATTTTTATGCGCTAGTAATCGCATACCAAAATTCCTTTTTCTTTTTACACTCGATTGCGAAATAAAAGTGAATTGATATTTTACACCAAAATGTTTCAGTGTTGTATTTTTAACCTACACAACAGTACATAAGTGGTTATTGTAAATGATCGAAATAAAAAATCAAACTATATTTTTATAATGTCATGAATATGCATTTAATATTAGAAAATCACACATATTTATTGGGGATCTCAAATAATCATGGTTACTGTTTACAATATTTTTGAATTTTTCGATGATATTTTCTATTTGTTTCGCGCGGTTAGTTTAGAAAAAAGACGCTTGTTTATTCTACGAAAATAAACTGTCATAAATATAGTCCAGACATGCTATTATATCTTAAATAATAATGAAGAATATTTTAGTTTCGCTCTATATACCTGGTGACGTAAATATTTGAATGAAAAATACAAAATAAGAGAAAATCATATTTGGGGTTTTTACATTTAAAAAAACCACATTTATGTAGGTGGTAACTGTCGAAATTCAAAAATTAAATTTTTATATATTACATTTATTGCCATGGATTATCTATATGGGTATAAAAACTTAAACACCCTTGAAAAAGCCAGAAAAATAAACGATTTCACATCTGCTTGAGAAGAAATTTCTCCTGGTACTGGTTAAATGACGATTTGTATAATTCAAGGAATACCAAAAAAACCCTAATGACTCTTTATGACAAACCTATGTCAAAAGAATTATCCGTGTTTGCTTATTAGTTTCTAAAACGATCATGCATAGCAATTAACGAATCACACAATTTGTCTAATTTTCCAAGATTTGGTTTATGGATAGCTGGAAATAATGCATAAATACTAGCCTTTGGTTTTGAGGTTCATGATAGAAAAATTTCCATATTTATCTACGTCATTTCAAATTATGTTCTGCCTGGTTGCTTGCAAATGTATCAGAGATTGCTTTATGAACTTATCAAATAATGACGAAATGTTTAACCGAAAAACTGTAAAACGTACTTAAACTTCATTACCACACAATCCTTTGTAGACAGAACGCTTAAAAACGAGAATTTGACCGCAAATAAAACCTAATTCATTAGAATACAATGTAAATGTAGTAGATAATCATTTTGAAAGGTATCAGGTGGCTTTCTTTTGAGCATGCAGCATTAGAATTGTTTTCTGAGTGTGTGGTATAATTATATATAATTTTTTAGATTTATTGCTCGATAAATTGTATATTTGATATTTATATTGATTTTAAACCTTCTTGATGTTATGATTGCCTTGTACAGCCGATAAAACGTTAATTCGAAAGTTAAGAAAAGTTCATCATTCAACCACTCGTTTTGAAATTTCTTCCAAGGTTCACCCCACGTATGATATATTAGTTCTTTGTCTGAAATCTGATATTTTATAACAAATTTATTTTGCATAGTCAACTGCAAAATTTCTAAAATATACTGTTGATTACAATAATAATTTTTAGCCTAAATTTTGGTCATTTGTTTCAATCTGTTTCAACTCGGTTACCATATTCCAAGTTAACTGTTTCAGTATTGAAAATTCACCGTAGACTCATTCAATAATCATTTTGCAAGTTTCCAGTTGCTTATGATCTAATTTGATTTTAAAACCTGATATTGAGTACAAGATCATCGATATGTGTAATCTCGATGCTGCTAGAACGTAATATCATGTCCTCATATTTTAATCTGAGAGGAAAAACCGCGAAAAATCTGTTAGATTGGTAACAGAGATTGCGTAAAACAAATATAAGAAACATCACGACATCTTCACGAAAATAGTCAACATTTAACAGCATTTAATGGAGCAATCATTCTCATCAAAAACCCATAGAACATTGTGAGAATTCAAATTTAATTCATTGAAGATAATCTTGTATGATATTACCCTAAATTTAGCCAACATAAGATAAGCCGTAGTTTAAATTATGCAAAGTCTGTTTGTGCATGATTTGGTAATGGATCAAGGGCATGGCACGATGAAAACCCTAAATACGCGATCCTTCTTGGAATTTTTAGAAGTCAGTTTACGACCATTTAAAACAATATATAGAGTATCACGTCATTAATTTCTTCCATAGACCGGTTACGGAATTCAAAGTTAAAAAATGTAAATTCAAGTTGATGTTGGAAAAGGTTGTCGATTTACTTCATCATAAACCAAACGACAGAACTCGTTCTTTCTGTCATCTTCCACGACATCTCTTCTAATTACTAACATTTTTTCTATGGTAAAATTAACATAAAACTGATCAGTTACTGAATGAAACTCAGCTATCTGATGACGTAGCTCATACTATCATAACTCATTTACAGGAAGAATAATTTTTGTTAAACCATAACCATATTCATGTTGCGAAGTATTAAATGACGAGTGTATTTAATAATCGTAGTTTTTTTTATATCCGCATATAAATATTCTTAATTGCTGAATAGTACAATGGAATAGGTTATTACCACCGTCATGGCTTTGTATGGCGCTATCATAATTCAGAATCAGATAATCTAACATGTGATTAATATAAGTTTTTAACAAAAGAATAAACCAATGGTTTTTTGAGTCAATAACGCTGGTAAATGCATGGCAATAGTTCGTTTTATTAAATAAATGTCTTGTTTCAGATAACAATATTATTATTCATAAAATCAATTTCGGATTCGAACCCATTGACTGTTTGAAGAACTCGATCAGTATATTTTATATTTGGATATTGAGCACAGTGAATTTCCATAAGTGATAATTCGAAAGTGGAAATGTAAATATGGGCTGTGTGTCTACTATATATTCTATTGATTAATCGGACTTTGGTCGTCGTAACCACAATACAAAAACTGATTTATTATCTTGGAGACTTCTTATTCAGTTAAATAGTTTCAAATGCTGATTTTTTGAAGATTAGTATAATGATCATTTGATAGAAATACAAACAGTTATAATTAGAGGTTATAGAGAGATCATCTAGAGAACCACAACTATTGAATACAAGACGTTTTTAGTAACCTTGCCGAACATTAAACGTGTTAAAGACGACTTGCAGTTTCACTATTTTAGGAATAAATTCTCTAGATATTTCTCAACTAAAAGATATTTAAATTAAGTCAATATACTCAAACAAATATCGTATCTCCAAACCTATTTAATTTCTTGACCATATCAAAAATTATTTGCGCTGTAAATGGAACAGAAATTAAGTTCAAAGGCTGTGAGACTTTTACTGACTCAACAGCAGTGATACAGAATATAGCACATTCATCATTATTAATCTCTCCCTTCGAAATCATTAATGAGGCTGCATTTAATACAAAGCTGGATAAATAATGTTCTTACATGATCTGGCTTTTTGCGTTGGAAAACAATATATAGAAATGCTAATAATGACATATTAAATGAAATATTCATATTGGGTTTATCTCATATCAAATATCTCCACAAGAATTTTACATCTGTTTATTAGAATATATTCATAAGTAATACAACAACAAATGATTCATGGTATAATATTAACTGCTTATCATTAAGATGCCTAATATCAATATGTAACAGAAATCTTGAATTAGAAATTTTAGAAGGCGATTCTGGCTCGTTATTAACTTGTGGTTGTTTGAAACATATTAAGTGAGCAATCCAAGGTTTCGTAGATATATGTTTAAAAATAACGATGTCTTGTGTGTACTTGCTGACGTGTATTTAAAGTTTTAATGAAGGTATATTGAATAGTTCAAAATAGTATCTAGATGATCGCTTGATTAGTTAGACTAGGGTGGATCCGTATTTTTGAATTCCATTCACAAACTTTTGAGCCATAAAGTTCTAGATATACGATGGTGTAATACCGAATATAATTTGTATACGAGTCATTACAGGAAATATCCAACCTGAAATCAACATTAACATCTTTATTTTTACTCTATTATTTAAAGATATCAACGCATATATTCATGATTATATGTTTTTGTATGTTTTATAGTTTGTATAGTTCTAACATGCGTTCGAAATTCCCAAAAGCATATTCGACAGTTATTTATGAATCGATATTCAAATACCTTGAAAGAGTTGTGAATGTATTGATGAACTAAATGGTTTATATGAGGACGTTAATTGAAGCTTTTTACAACGCCTACTGAAATCTAGACGCAAATAAAAGTTAAAACCTTGATTTGATTCCTTTCTGATCGTCTTGAGCGTATTGACCAATCATTTGGAACTGCAAAAAACGGCGGGTGGAAGCCATACAGTTACATAAACGTGAATTTCATATTTAATATCATAATCAATTCATTAAACGTAGAACAATTGATTCTATAATCACAATATATTTTTATCTGTTTTAGTACTTATATCTATAACCGAATTCAGAATTTCAAATATGAGATTCTTCACAATATGTTGTGCAATTAATTTCAGTTCAAACATACAATGGATCCTAAGATCGTGATTCTACATAAAATTAGCTACAAATATAAATTATAATCAAATTTCAACTTATAAAATAGCCTTCAATAATCTTCATATTTTCCCTATCTTTTTTGCGTTATCTCTCCCTTCAAAAAAGACTATTTCTTTTTTTACTGTTCAGAACAAATGATTAGAATATGTAAAACATTAAGTGTCTTTATTAACAATCTCAAAAATATGCCTTCTGCCAACCGCTTTGTATTATATAACTCGCCCAACGCTGCTGATACATCACTGTCATTTGATAGCAAAAACTACCAATTTATTAACGTATAGGATTGTCATATAAGATATGTGGTTTTCTCATCATTGACCGTAACAAGTCATCGGTTTACGCAAAACCTGAAAATAAATTACACCTTGATTATCAATTTATAATTTCTTCATTTTTAACTAAACATCTATAATTATAATGTACAGCATATTTCTTTTAAAAAAAATCATAAAAAGCCTCGGCGGTTCATATGCTTATTTTTATGTGACTTTTTAAAATAGGTTTGACGGTAACAAAAGTTTAAAGGTCGAAGAACACGTGTAGTATTTGTATGGGGCTACAATTACACTCTGATATATGCGCAAAGAACATCTACTTAGTATCAAGCTTCGGTTGGTTAGGGATGGAATATCAGTTTTTGAGGCGAGTAATCGCTATTTAATTTTTATCTAGTAGAATGGTGCATATATGAAATAATAAGAATATTTAAAACTTTGTTTAATATACGAGAACTGTCGAAATCTCGTTTATAATGAAATCATTTATTAGATGATGTTGACCGCATCAAGACCCAAAAAACCATCTGGAAGCAAATAACAGCGAGATCTTTTTATTGTAAAACTATTTTCAAATATTTTGTCAATACAGCCGATCTGTCTCCATCCTTAGAATGAATCCATTCACACTGGCACGCTTTGGCCGTTAGACTCAATTCAGGTAATTTTAAAAGTAGCTAATAGAGGCTATTTGATAGCTAGGTGTATCAATTGTTAACATTAGCGCCTTATCATGGATAAATTCCTTAATTTTCAGATCTTATAAATGATTTGATCTAGAAGATCATAAAGTATAAAATTACCACGAAACAATTAGATTGTATTATTAATGTGTATGGAAGACATTTATATTCAGTGAATTAAGCCTATAATTCTTATTCCTTAATGTGAAAAAGATACCAATCGACAATAATATGTGATGATTCTATTGTTAATGTAGTATGGATATATGTAGAGATTCGCATTCTTTGTGTTCTGACAATTAATATATATTTACATACCCGAAATTTGCGCAGATACACTACTAGGATAATTATATTGTTCGTGATATTTTTTCTAATTTAAATGACGAATATTATGTATATGGCCTCATCATCGTTTTTCTGGTGGTGTGCGAATTTATTATCGAGATGGTATCATTAATTCACGTCTATTGATAATTGGAATATTTTGCCAAATGCAGTAAAACAAAAGACAAATATTAGTTCTGATCACCAACAAACATGATTAATAAGATATGAGACTCGATACACCTTTGTTGAATAAACCATAACTGTCAAATCATTCAGTAAATAAATTTACTGGGAAGGGCCCAAATGATCGTCAATATCCCTGTATTAAACAACTTAAAATACACGGAATAAATCGGGAGTTAGCTTTTCCAAATCATGCGTAAAAGTTCATTTAAACGTATGTTCAAAGGCATAATTTCTATAAACTATAAGATTATTTAAAATAGGACTTTAAAAAATTAATAAACCTCCATTATCAAATCACGATAGATTTCTGAATAGTTTCAAACAGCCATAACAGATATAAGTCAAAGCATATATTTTTCGATGCCCCATACGTTTGCCTAAAAATCAAAAATAGGTAGTTAGACTCTTCATGTTGCCCCTCATTTAAAATAGTTCATCTAGCTTTCTTGTGATAGGTTTTACAATTCATTTATCTACAATGAATATATTATTGTTATAGATCTCTCTGAGTGAGGTTTATCGTTTTCTGGATGCGAAACCTGATCAAGGGTTTTAGTCACTGCTGCATCAGTACATTCACCCATTATCTTTTGAATTAATCGTATTACTCTGATTCGACTCCATGTGTATCAGAGATTGACGAGAAGCTATATTTTTAGAAGTATTATAATCTCTCCAATCGTAGGTATTAGGAAACGACAATTCTTTTATGAATATCGATTTATCTTTAAACCCATAATTTATGAACGTTACATTTTTAAATTTCATTAAATTAGCAGTAAATAATCTAAAAATTAAGCACACTTTACTTTTTAAATGTGAGAATTATCAGCAATTGAATATCATTCATTTTCATAATACATCAAATAAAATGGCTTCATTATTGTTTCAAAAACCATTTTTTACTTTTTTGAATGTCTAATCGAGCTTGATTAATCAAACATTGTATGATATAAAGTTTGTTTCTATATCTTATCGAAGAATGATAAATTTAATTATCAAAAAAACCAAAGATTTTTAATGACAAAAATATTTGTCGTGAAAATTATGTGATTAATCGAAAATTGTTTATGTGCAGATGACTAGAGTCCAGAAAATTGATTCTCGTACAAAACCAGACATTACTTCATTTTGCTGCATTAAAAAAAATTTAAATAAATGTAAGCTAATTGGAAGCACAAAACATCCCGGAACATGATGATTTATTTTCGCCATCAATAATCACAACCATTTTTATCATAGAGAATCATACAACCCCTCAAGCATAATAAGTTACAACACGAGAAACACTGTGTATGTAATCTCGGACATATTGTTATCGTCAACATGAAAGACATAGGAATGTAATGATGGGCATCTGAAAACTATATTGACCAGAGGGGGGTAGTGATGAACCACGTTTTTCATATATTGGACAAATCCACGGAAAGAGAATATTTAAGATAAATTTCTAAACCGATGCATTCGATGCCACAGAACGAATTATATTAAGATTGGTGGTACATTAACAAAAAGATTGAATTGATTATCATTTATGGATAGCCATTCCTATTTTTTGTGTCATTTTTTTGGAAAATACACATAGCTTTAATCATATCATTCTTATAAGAAATATATATTTACGCTTTTTAATGTGATTATGAATGAAAATAAAATTTTAATGACAAAAGGGATTGTTGAAGAAATGAGGTTGCTAAAACGATGATTGATTTTTTTGACAACGCTCAATGGAGGTGTACAAACCTGATCCCGAGCAATACTGAACGAACTTTACCTCGACCACGATTGAGACGTGGTCTACGTACGACTCAGTCGGCCAGCAAACAGGCACCCTTCTTCATGCATTTAGTGTAGTGCCAGACTTACATATGCTAAACAGCGCCCCCATATTCCTCTGCTCATTAGAGCTACGATATCAAATCGCCATTCGTTCGCTAGGAAGCCGTAAGCGATGATGAAAAAATAAGAGCATCGTCGAACTAAATTGGTGGGTCAAATATCTTATCCACGTGAAAAATCACATGTGAGAGATTTTTTAAAATATACACCTTTTGAGATGCGTCGCATTTTTGCGACATCAAAGTTACATATAAAATCATTGAGTTCGTTCATATATAGTTCAGTTACAGGAAACATATCAAATTAAACAGGAACCTATGCATGTATAAATATTATTACAATCATTCATTCTGTCCAAAATTATGCAGATTATTAATCGGAAAATCCAATATTCCTCTCTAACAATATTAACACGTAGCATAGAAGATAATCCATGGCTGATATTGTGCATAAAATACCTGATGATCTGTAAGAATTACCATTTATAATCAGATGTTTCTTACTTTGTATTTTCTATTCCGTTGAATATACAGAGCATGATTCTCAGCAACCATAATATGATAAACTGAATTCATCATAGGGTACATAGAATCATATCAATGGCTGATATTTATGCTGTTTTCATGGATGACTCATTGGTTTTGTGAAATACATTCGAACATACAGATATTTTCTAACTGACCAGCTAATTTTCTGTTGAACTGTATAGTAAAATAACTTCATTCCCCGTGGATTATAATTGAATGATTTTCGTGATCTTACTTATGAGTGCTTCATCTGTATCTTTAGCATCTTTCAAAGGTATCACAAATAATATTAAAAAAAGGATCCTCAGGAATACTTCACGTCCCGATACAGTGGAACAATAAAATTTTTCACAAATTCATATCAAAAACATGAAAAGATATGTGATGAATTTCAGGCGCATACGTTTGTACAGAGAAAGTTTTCTGACAATTAATATCATTTACTAACTGTAACAAACCTCTAGTGTTTTTTGAGCTGCTCAATATTTTTTTTCCTTGGTAGCTTTTAAAGTAATCCTTGCAGATGTATTAACTTCAATATGGTCTTTGATATTTCAACGAATAAATACCGTCGTTTCAATCCACTGGAACAAAATCATTGCGGTTTGTTGTCTATAGAAGAAAATTTTCGTACTTTTGAATGTCTCCCATTTTTGAGTCTTTCTTTAAGTCTGAATATTTCTTCTAAATAATGGTAAATATAATTAATCGAATTTTTCTAGATATCTTACGGTGACCTCATGTCAAAGCTGTAAAATAATAGCTAATTTCACGAATCTCTCATGTCATAGTATCCTAAACATCAGAAATTCATTAGTTAACTCTGTATAATGAAAGTATGCTTTATTTAACAGCTTATCCTCAAAATTATAAATGTTTTATATTCTTGACGATCAAACTGATTTTGATTTTTTTAACTATTTGATTATACCCCTGTTTTCTCTATTGCAGGCACAGAGAGTGTTTAGACTTGGGAACATAGTGTAAAACAACCGTAATATAGGGCTATTCAAAAATCATAAGAACGATATTCTCGTCTTTCTCTCAAGTATCTCTCAAGAACTATATAAGAATAATGGTAATTTGCAAGCTAAATACCTCTCAATTAAAGAGCGCAGCCTCGTTTCACGGTTTCAGTTTATATATTCATACGATTCCACTGTTACACACATTTATGTTTTTCTCTATCATTTTGCAGGATTTTATTCTTTATAAAATGTTATCGTATATAATCAACGACATTCTCAGTTATGTCCGGGATCCTAGGTTCGTAAATAATTGAAAAATATCAAAAATATTCCAAAATATGATCGAGTTCTTCAATTTTAATAAGCAGACGAATCGCTGACAGTATTTTTTCAAATTAAGATATAAGGCACGATGGTTGACAGCATCTCGATTACTACATCAAAAGCCGCGGAGAATAAGATACTGACACCTTCTAGGTTCTTATTTTAAATCGTCACCTTATTTTTTACCCAATGGTATCCGACACTGACTTAAATTTTTCAGATATCAAACGTCTTACGCGTATCTTCAAGTATTTATGTAGGTGGTAACGAAAGGTTAGTATTTGAATTCATGACATTGATGGTTAGTCTGTTGCCAGAAACACGATGGTTAACCAATGGACATCTAAAAATTGAAGAATTTATACGCCTCAGAGTGTGTATATTTCTGTGGTAGACAAATGGATAAAGCACTTTATTTTGCTGGATAGTCGCGAATTGTCATGTGAAAACATCAATCATTCCTTTTGTTCTTACCATCATCTATAGTTTTAGGGGATTCATCATACAATGCCCCATCGTGCCTTAAACAGAAGAACCGAAAATTTCCTCAGAAACGAAAATGATATCAATCCAAATTCACGCAAAAACACATCTTAGTATATCGAACAGCAACTATAGCATTTTCAATACCAGTACATGCAACACATTCAGATCGCGTAAGTCTCAGATTAACAGATCATTTCTTCACCTAAAATAAATACATATGTAACTACTTGAAGTGTTGATGTAAAAATAACACCTTAGTTGATCTATAATATACCTGATGTGGTCTCCTATATATTTTTGGTAACTTTAACTGGGCTATGATTCAAAAATGTCAAGAAATTACCTGTAAATAAAAGATAATGGTTTAAACGGGTAAAACTGGCGGATTGCGTCTATGTTCCTTTTAGTGGTTCCTATTTATCGATTTTAATGATTACAAATTTGTGAATAAACCCATCTGTGAGCGAAAGTTTTGCTTTAGGACAGAGAATACTTTCCAAAAAGGCCCCTCGTTTCTATTAGAATCCGTAACTTGCTTCTGAACTGATATTTAACTTTAATATATTCAAAAGTGATGATAAATTGTAACTTGATTCCAAAAACAATGAAAACCCCATCTCTAATAAGGGAGACTTCTTAAACACCTGTGGTATCAAATAAAAAAAATATTCTTTAAAATCGAGAATTTTGCTTGTATTCGCCATATCACAGCTCGTATCAAGTTTAATACTTAGTATAACTTCAATTTTTGATGGGTTCCAAAAAGAACATTAATGAAAAGATGCTCAAGACCTATTATTGGGTTCATTTCTTTAGTTAATTCCGAAACAGTTATAACATCAAATGCAATATTAAAGCCACGAAATGTATATGTGGAATAAAATTGTGACATTGCGCATAGATGACGTGGTTAATTCTATAATTCTGCCAATTTTTACTTAATTTTCTGCAAAAATGTATTCCTAGATGGCCCACCCCAATTTTTTGATTCCGTTTAAGTATGAAGGATAATAAATACTATTCGACCGTAGTTGATGATGTCGATGATAATCTTATATCAATATTAATTTTAGGTTATAATGCACAGTTATCAAATTATTTTTTTTACATTCATAGGAATACAAATAAACTTCAAAAATCCATAAGCATAAAACCTGATGATAACGCGAAAATTTCCGATTCAAGGCGCATGGATGATTAATACAACATGACACCATAGTCAAAGTTGCCGATTAAAGATAATTCGGATCCACCGACTAGTACGTCTTTGACTTTCTAAAAAGTTTGTGACACTTGACAAGCATTATCTCAGGCGATTTAGGTGTACGTTTTTAATATACATCATTTAGAACAAAAAATCAAAAAAATCACTATTTACAACTAACCATTAAATCGTTTTATTTCGCGAATAATCGCTGACACGCGTATAATTCATAGATCAAAGTGTTGGTAAGCACAGTTAAAAGGTAAAAAAAATATGTTAATCTTGTACAAAGCTCTTGTAAGCGAGCCATGAACAATAAATATGGGTGTGGAGTCACAAATTCCATGAACGTTGGTGATAATCTAATGCGTCAGGATTACGATCCACGCCGCAATGACGATCCTGAAATACCTCTACCTGGGTTATGTTATAGCCACCGCGACTCCTACAGATTCTGCGGACAAACAACAATATGGCGTGACTGAAGGAAGTTGGATGAAAAGTATGCTTTCAATAAAAAAAGGGCGATTTCTTTTAAGGCTGAAGGCCAATTTATTGGAGTTAGGAGTGAACGTCTGTCGCAAGAAGCCTAATGACACGATGATGATACAATCTATGAACGCGTCTGCGGAGAACGGGATCTATGTCAACATTTATTTACTTAGATTAATTTTGAGCAGGTTGGGAAGTTCTTTAAAAAATTCGACACTCTGAGAGGTTTTAAATGGAATAACGCACACAGGTACTTTCCCTAGCTTTCCCCGAAAAATTCATTTTGCTCTTGAGCTTTGCTCACTCAACGAAGAAACTTGGGTGATGAAAAGCCCGTGCCCAACCTCTGATGTCTTGAGCAATGTCCTTGATCAACACGAACTGGTTAAGCCTATGTATTTACTGTCACTGTGTTACTCCGAACAGTTTATTGAATTTGCAAGGTTAATACTGGATAAGGCTGTTGGTCTTGAATTCGTTAACCTAGATTATTATCTTGCTTTGAAATACCTTAAAAAGAGAAGTTTGAAGTCGGGTGTAATAGTCGCAAATACCACAGCACCTGTTGAAAAAGCAAGGGAAGAACTCGACAAGGCCATGGAATCTTATATTGCTTCCTTCGAAAAAAAGAGATTGGGGAATATAAATCGTGTTGTAAAAAATGCACTTCGCTCAATACTGAAAACGCCAGGAGAGTCAGAAAAGACCGTTATTAAGTACATTGCGGACCATCTCGAGCATGCTCTTCGAAACATTCGTAGACAATGGAACGAGCGTTGGAGAGATTACATTGTTTCCATTGATGGTAATAAAAAGTTAATTCAGAATCGATATCGTCGAGTAATACTGGTGCAACAGCTAGACCAAACACTGATTCACAGGTCAGCATTTCAACCCATTCAATCACATCCCGATCTGTGGATGGGCACGGTTCCGATCATTTTGAAATAGATACAAAACAAACATCAAAAAACGGTTCAAAAAATGGAAAATCTGATGAATACCATGCACCATCTAATCCCCCAGCCGACGTTTCTTCCCATACCAGTCCCATCCACTATACGGCGAATGTTGAATCACCACGTTTAACATGTTTATAATATAGCATCATAGAACTGTCGATGATCAGAAGCTATTTGAATACGAAAAGAAAGATGACAAAAATATTTTGAATACGTAAAATTTAGATTTTACTTTGAATAATTTTAACTTTTGCGTATTGTGTAAACCGCGTCAACTGATTGTATTTTCCATGTATTCCAGCGGATATTACACTTTTTTATCCTGTTCAAAGAAATAAATTCCAGGTAACCTGATGTACTTGCCAATCATACCCATTCATTTTCCCAATAAACCGATTTAATCTTTTACAATATTACCTGTGTTGATTTTTGACCCGCGTGAGTTCATGTTAAAAAAATTGGGATTGCTACATAATAAGTCATATTTCCTAAAATTGAAGTATAATTAAATTCATCTAGGAAAGTACGAACGTCGTGGGGTATTTGAGGCTCTGATACGTCAATTTTTTGAGTGTGTATCAGGATCTAAAAGAGGAGATATCGTTACATATAGTCAGAAATAAACGAGGCGTGATCCTGAAATTTACTCCGATACTGGGACTTGCATGGCAAATAGCCAGTTCAGTAGAAATTTTCATAGTTTGATATTATTTTATACCTTTTTAATATTTCTACATATTTTTTAGAGCTACTATTTTTCTGACAATCATTAAATAACGTATTAATAATTAAAAACTCATGATTTAATGTCAAAAATCTGCAACGCTTGAACATTCTCGTAACACTTCAAAAGATGTTGGCCATTGGTAGCAGTCATAGTTTTTTGTTTTCTATCGCCAAATCTCGTAATATTCTTGCGAAATGAATTTGTGAGAGCTATCTTCACATCCATTTAAACGTGTATAACACTCTTTTGTAAAATCATATCAAGAAAGCATTCCGTATAGCGCCCGCGGGTGTCTTCTCTTTAGCGTCTGCGCACTTTAGGCTGGCACGACCAAAATTTTACAGGCTGACAGCGGC